>VXBJ01001065.1:443656-476169 GCA_013400055.1 Nycticryphes semicollaris
TGGGGAGTGGGGCGGGGAAGTGGGGTTTTTTTCATGGCTTTTGGATGGTTTCTTTGGTTTGCTCTAAGCTCTTTTGGTGGGTTTTTTAGTTTCATAGAGAAAACCTTTAGGTTTTGGGTTGTTTTGTCTTCCCTGTTTTCTTAGGCATCAAAGCTTGAATTAGATTTACAAATGTAAAAAAAAAAAACCCAACCATTTCTGAACATTTTTTACTGTGGAAGAATATGAAAACTAGAGGCAGGTATTTAATAGTTTGAATAGTCCTCCTCTCCTAAATCTTGTTATTAACACATCAGAGCTTATGAAAATCACCACAAAACTAGAAAAAGTTTGTAAAGAACTCATAAGACAGACTCAGCTACAGTCAATTTTAAAACATCTTGCAGGAACGTGTGCTGCAGGTTTGGAAATCCGCAGCTCTGATGAGGTATCTGCATTACTGCAGGCAAGAGTTCAGAGGCACAACCAATGGAAGTAAACGATGGATTATACTGGTAAAGTTACATCATCACCAATTTGGGCTTTAAAAACACATTGCAGAAATATTAGGGACTACACGATACTGCAATCAAGATGTTCTGGAAGGAAAAAAAAAAAAATCCATGGATTCCGAACAGACTGCAAATGTGAAATGAGATCACAACCCACACATTCTGCTCGTATTCAACAACATGCAAAATACTCTATTTTTAACACTGCATGAGCTGCAAAGATATTTCTTACGTATTTATACGTCTACTACTGAAACCATATTGCAACTGGTACTTTTGCTACTGGAACCCCATCTTCGTTGTCCAACTTACTCTCACTGCTTTCCTTACCAAATCTATGTCCCCATCCCTTAAAGAAAGGAACCTCTCCACTAAATACAAAATTGGGGGTTTAACCCATGTTCTTGGAATGACTGCAGTTTCTAAATGCATTTCCATGCCCTTTTTCTGGCTGTTCAGTGCGTGAAGATGAATATGGTTTAGCACAAATGCCATAACTGTGTACATCAATCAAAGCTCTGTCAGATAGGAGACTTGCTTCTTTTAAGGACAAGCCATACATATTTTATTTATAAATAGATGACTGCTTATTTACCAGTGCATAAAAAAAGCTGTATCGATGGCTTTTGAGGTAAAAGCCCACTATAAATACATTTTGGGTTAAACCCCCCCCCCCACCTATAACATTTTTGCTTGTATCTCTTCATGACAGCTTGTATGATGTGTGCTCTTAAAAAAAAACAAAAAAAACCAACCCACAGATAAGAACGTTTTCTATTTTTCCTGGCCCTCTCCTGCTCTTCTAAAATAGAAACTTAATAAGCAAGCCCACCTCTGTATTAAAAATAACATGGAACGGGAAGATTAAAACCAAAATCCTCTACTTTCTAAACTGTGTCATCCCATGTTTTGTTCACCCAGCACTAGCAACCTTTAGCCAGCACGTTAACTGTAACGGGCAGTTTAATACCATTCCAGGAGAGCGTTTTGCATTAGGACCCGAACCTTGCAAAAATAAAGCAAGCAGACAGGCCGAGAGCACCCCACAAGGCAGAGGCAGCAAGCTCAGTGGCGAAAACCCCTTGCAAATTTAGGCTTTTCCAAGTGTCGCATGAGGGGAGGAGGAACCTTTTGAATTCTTTTTGCAAAATAACCTCCACATGCAATTCCGTAGCAAAGGCACCAAGTAAATCTCGTCTAAACGTTGGCTGGGAAAGGGCAATGCTGGGGGGGGGGAGCCCATCGTTATGCACACAGTTGGAATTGGGGAAATTGAAAGAATTTCTGCAACAGGATAAAGATATCATTAGGTGACAATGCCAGGAACAGGAGTCACAAGCAAAAATACGGTGGAAACAAGTGTTCATTCCTTTTGCACTGTCATGAAACAAAGGAGATGAAGCACATTGTTTTACACGAGATAGGAAAGGTTACGTGACGACATAAGCCAAATCCAAAGCTATAATCTCCAGCCTTCCTTCTCCATCTGAACTGTAGGACTAGTTTTTGACTCCACTCCCACGTTATTTCTCATAGGCTTACATAATTGCTACTCATGACCACTATAATTTATAGCTGTAAAAGCTTATCTCAAGGCAGAGTTAAGGCTGAGAGCCCAGACAATTAAGTACAAAACATTACAGAGATATCAGAATTATTCCAAACAATGCTGCAATCTGTGTGCCGTCGCTATCTAACAGCAAAGGGGAAGCTTATCAACATCTTCAGCCGTGTATGCTTGTTGATGCAGAGCTTGAGCAGCCCTGGTTTTGTGTGTGCCAGAAGGAAAACAAAAACCTCATATCAAAATGAAAATTATTCCTGTGCCAATCATAGCAGAAAAAAAAAAGTCCTTTAAACGCACCGCATCAGGAATTCATTACCGACATCAACAAGTTTGTGTTGCTGAGCCACAAACATTCCCCACAGCTTTTCTTTACGCTGAAGTTTTAGGGTAGCCAATACACAGATACCAAATCTTCATCTTTCTCCCCTCACCCAAGCCAAGGAAATGCAATGGAGTTAAGCACGGACGGCTGCAGGGCCTCATCCCCCTCCAACCAACCTTCCAACAGCAGCTGCTCCTCAAGAACGCGTAAGCATCAATGATGTTTTCTTTTGGTGGTAAGCTTTTTTAAAAATGCAGAACATAAGCATTTGTAAGTACCTGCATCACCTCCCCTCAAGAGCTAACTTACTTTTCCCTGAACAGAAAAGTTACATTAAAATTATTTTTATTTAAAAAAAAAAAAAAAACAAAAAAAAAAAAAAAAAACCAGGATGAAATTGTGTAGAAAGTTCCAGCTCGCTATGAAATCCTCACAAAGCCTGGTTCAGTAAGGAAATCACTGACACAAGCCTAAAGGTCAGCAAAGTACTTTGCTAACTTGTATCATCTGCCATGTGAGAATTAATTGCATCTACATTCAGTGTTAAATAACTGCCGTCTGTCCTAACCCCCTTCTCGAACACATATACAAAACCCAGGTGGCAAGTAACATTCCCAGAAGGGACACAAGAGACAAGTGAAACACTTGTTGTGAAAGAGAGCAGTGTTTTGGAACACATTTCACAGGACAGTTGATACCAGTACTACCAACATAGCCAGGTAACGCTTTATTTACATAAAGCTCAAGAGGATTGTCACTTGCTAGGAAAAACCAGCCCCCGTATCTGGTGTGGGAGAACAGGCCAGAGCATAAACTCAATTTGAAAACAAAACAAATCCTTACCCTCATGCCAAGTACCAAAAAGCCAATCTCTTCCATCAGCGGGTACTTGCTGACCTGCTGCTGTATCTTCTCAGCTGAAGCATACGGATCATAACTTTTCTGCCCTATTTTTACATCCATTATGCAAGGCTTATTAAATTTACGGGTCACATCTTCCAGTTTTAGATAGGTATCTGTTAAAAAGACAAAACTTTCATAAACAGTGGATCAAAGCAAAACAATCACAGAGTTTCTACCGAGCTTCTGTGGACAAAGGAGAATAGTTTAAAGCTTAACATCACGTGAGCTCTTTAGGAGTGAAATTTGCCTCTGACCACAGACTAAATCGCGGTCGTTGACACCCACAAATTCTGTTGGCATCAAATTCTAAATACTTTATTGTGTAGAAAGTTGTATACAATTAAAATGTGTTAACGTTGCACTTGAACTCAAATTATCGCCCAGATGAAATTAATGAGTAACTTTCACTAGGCCATTAACATATTTCAAATAATGTTAAGAAGCACATACAAATGCAGGTTACTACGTGGTTGGTTTTTGCAATGGAGATGGTGTTTTCTCCCACCGTGTAAAAAGGCTAGAATTAAACCAGCCATTTTTCTTTGTCTCATTTTGAAAATGAAATTACCATTTCAGAGTCCTACCCTACAGGGGCCGAAATGCATCTCATTTCTCTTCTTTTTATCCCACTCCCCTCTGAGCTCATTTCTCATGGCACACCTCTTGGTGAAAACACTCCTCCAGTCCTAGGCTGCCTTTCATCCATTTCCAAAAGTCCCTTTGGGAGGGTGGGTAGACCAAAAAAAACAAACCCAAAAAAGCCAAAACCCCAAGCCCTTGGAGTGCCTGAAGATTTAAAGGAGTATCTAAAACCTGGTCAAACTGGTTTATGCTTTTCTCCGGTGCAGGCAAGAGACTGTTACCTACATGACCTACAGCACCCATTGCCAGAACACAACAAAAACCACCCAGAAACCCAAACTTCAGTAACTGCTTGACGTGCAGACAGCTCTGCTGGGAGGAAGCTCGCAGAGATCTCCAGCCCTTGCCCGGGCACGGTACGCACCGGGACAACACGCAGCGTTAACACACGTCTCCTTCACGCCCACTTCTGCAAATGCACCTCTTTGTAGTCACAAGCTTAGAACTTTAAAAAATGTACATTCAAGTCTGTGACTTTACATTAAAGTTTGGGGTTGTTTTTTTTCTTTCCAGTACAGCCTATTCCATGAGTGTAATGAGTGTATGTTTTTTGGTGTTATTCCCCACTACTGCAGCAGAACAGCATTAACCTAAACCAGGACTGCCAAAGAAAGCAAAAGCAGTTAAGTTGAAAGAGAGAGGAGGGACAAAGTGCCTTGTCTTGAGAGCTGTAGATAGGTAACAGCACCAGTTAGAGCCAAGACAAAGGGAACAAGCAACATCCCATTTCTACTTAACAAAGTAGAAACACAACCTTAAGAATAAGAAATGAACTGAATTTTCTTACTTCAGTAAATCCTAGTTAGAGCTTCAGTTTTTACACCATGTTGATGGACTGACCCCATTCCCCAAAGTACCTATGTATCGGTCTGAAACGGGTTTGGTTTAATCCTTAGATGCCTGCTTTGTGTATAAACAGGACTGAAGGCATTGTTAATGTAAAGTCATTCTCAGGAGAGCACGTCAAACCAATATATGATTGAAAAAATGCCCAGTCGTCTTTTAACTGAATCCACCGGCTTGCATGACTTTTGAGCATCCCTTGGGCTCCAGCACCAGTCCAGCCACAGCAACAAGAGCTCCACTATAGGCTGGCTCACCCATAAAACAGGTCTGTCGATTGCAACTGCAGGGATATCCACACTAAAATAACTCCTGCTTAACTTTGAGAAGCTCAGAAAACGCCTGCAGTCCTTCACCACCAACTCCAAAATGCTATGGATTATGTTACAAGCCCCTCTGGACTCAAACTGTTACAAATACAAAATTACACAAATCCCAAGTTACTGCAAATTACACAAATTGTTTAGATGCAATGGTTTTACCAACTGTAAAATATAACTGTGCATAAAGTAGTATAAAACATCTCTTTCCGTAACACAACAAAGAGCAAACTCATAAAAACAACTACCTTGAAATGCAGACCTTTTTCTGCTTTTATCTCCTCAAACCCAACATATTTCCCTTCAGACAACAGGCAGGCAAGATAGTCATGCTCTTCCCATCGAAAGCACTTGTGGAGCACCCATGGTTATCTGGTCTCCTCTGCCTCGCTGGTCCACATCTCTCTTTCTAAAAGCATACAGCACCAACATTCAGCACCTCCAAAATATCTGATGGTTCTAAGCACCTGACACTTTTTACTTCAGCATCCATTGCAGATGGGTTAAGCTACAACATCTCCCTTATTGACCTCCTAAAAATGTAACAATTGCTATTTTTAAAAAATTAAGCATTAAACTAACTCAGGAGCTAGTGCTAACCCTGGGAAATACTAATTACTTTGCAGAGCCTGAGAATTATCCAGAAATTACTCATCTCCCACTTTTTGGAATGATTATTTAAGCCTTCATCATTAGCTAACTACTAGAGCAGAATTAAGACGACGTTACATCTGCTCAAAGTGCACCCCTACTCTCTGAAACCTTCCTGTCCTTGCAGGGTGAGCAATGCCCCCACAAATAAAACATGGCACCAAGTTACTTTTTCTCATTACAGCTTCAGAAAAAAAAATGCATCAAGTGTTTACACTTGTTTTTTTGTTTGTTTTTTTTTTTTTTTTTCCTGGCACTGGTTGGTTCTTATTTGCATCGTGCTCAAGATCTACAGTCTGCTGAAAGAGATCCCAGAACCACCCTACCAGAAGCCATCACAACTTTCAACCCTTAACCCCTACAATATCTCAAAGCAGTAAGACTAAGGCAAACCAAGTGAGACTTGGACTCAGGTGCTCTCAAGAGTCTTTGGGGATCTGACCCCCAAGGTCATCAACAAATCTGACAGCTGAGCCCGGAGAACTAGAGCACCCTCCTTCCCCATTTCATTCAGCACACAAAAATAAAATAAAAATAGAAATGCAGATTTTTCAAGCAGCTCAAGTTTTCTAACTTCTTATGGTGTATGCTGCTAACCCAACGTGCTTCTGAAAATCGTGCATTAAAATCCCCTGCAGAGAGAAGAATTCGTAAGGATTTTCCTATCTGAGCTTTGGGAGATAATCCTGACTATGTATTTCAAGGATTTAAACAAATCATTCCTCGGAGGCTTGCCCTCCCCTTTTTCATTTTTCAGTAGGAGGGAAGGAGGCCGAAGATGTGGCTTGACGTATTATTTACGTATTTTACTGCAATCCCAACGGAGACAAACCAAAAAGACCACCAAAATACAGCAAGCATGGTCGGCATGAACCGCTTCAGACTTCAGCCCCTACAGGCCGATGCGCGCAGCCCTCACCGCAGTCACAAGTGACAAAATAACTGGAGGCATCTGACTATTTCTCGTAACGTACAAGCCATCCCCCAAAACATATGAATGAGCAGGGAAAAGGCTCAGTAACTGCCAGCGACAACAGCAGAAAAGAAAGGTCTGAAGCTGGCTTCTACTTCTCTGTCCTGTCTTCACCTTAGGCAACAAAAATTAGAGCACAGTGAGAAATGAGCAGCAGTAAAGTTACTTTAAAAAAACATAAAATAATAATAATACGTAGGGGCAACAAGCAGGCAGCAAAAAAACCCCCAGCTCTCAGCAGGAGTTATAAAAAGCTTAATATGGCTCCCACATCTTTCCAACAACTTTTTCACTTCTTTATTAATAAACTCCAAATGCCTGCAGTGCCGGTGAACCTCTGATTTTTCAGTTGGCTGAGGGAGACGCAGCGTCACCCACTCTAGCTCTGGCTCCCGCACAGCAGCACTGGGAATGCCATCTCAGCGTAATGGGACAGTTATTTTACAAACGTTATTGATACTGTGACCATCAGTCCACCTTTTCTGTCATGCTTCCTATATTCTCATTTACACTTGGTACTCTTCACCCCTATTTAGCCAGGAATTTCGACAGCTCACCTACATTTTCAGCACAGAAGACTGATGCTTCTCCCGAAATGTTTCCCTGACGAAATAAACTCCTTGTGCTTTCCTGCCCACCTGTCACATGGAAGCTCAGAGACAGCCACAGACGGAGTTCAAAGTGGTCCTAACTTAAGTTATTCTGGTTATTTCTACCCCAAACCCACAATTCTCTTCACATCTGTATGACCCTACTCAAACCCTCAACCCCCTACCCAAGGTAATGACTATGCTGCTACACGAACAAGACACCACTCACCAAAGAGCTGCTCTTCTTCCTGGTCTCTTAAGTGAAAGAGCTTTATCTGAAACAAGGACACCAATGGCTATCCTCTCTCTGCCCTGGCAAACCAGGCAAGCCATTGTTCCTCCATACAAACACACTCTCTCTCTCTCTCTCTCTCTCTCTCTCTCTCTCTCTCTCTATATATATATATAAAATCCAGAACAAGCAGGAAGCACAGTTCATTAACTGATAGATTCTTTAATTTAATTTTCTTTAAGGAATTACTGGGTTCACTGCTCAGAGGCTGTCTGAAGCCGCGTCCCCAGAGCCTGTAGAGCAGTGACTGCCAATGGAAAGACCAGACTTCCTATGTCAAGACTGCAAAAATCTACAAGTACATCCTCAAACATAAACTTAATAACTAGGTACCTTTCTAACAGCTAGATTCCTTCCTCTAACATCACTGGAACACACCACAACAGCTAAGCACATTGTTCCATCTTTTGACCTAGAGCTGAATCCACAGCTAACTTGGGGACCCATCCCTGATTTCCCCAAAACAGCCTCCCCTCCATCTCCCTCCTCTGGGTGGTTTACTTCCCCACCCCCCTCCTATTTTTCAGAACTTGATTTTGCACTTTTTACACAGTCTAAAATGCGACTCTGGTGATTCTTTTCACCTCTGGGGTCTTCTGGAGCCAAGTAGGGATGTACAAGCACAGAGTTTTTCCTTCACACCTGGCATTAGCAAAACTGCATCTGCAAAAACACCCAGTAAGCAACAGATGACTTCCTGTGTGGCTGGCTGCCTTCTTAGCTTTGGATGGACCCAGCACACACGCGTTCTGTTGAGCCCCGTTATCTCTGGTGCGCTTCATTTCTATCAAGACTGCACTAAACTCATTGAACTGCAGATAACAGAGTTGGCAATGGGGTGTTTTGCTTGAACCCCCGCCATAGCTCTCCGTGAAGAGCGCTCCCAATAGCACGTCGCCATGTCAAAAGGCAAAACAAAACCAAAAGTTACCCCTCCTTTAAACAGTCATTCCTACTGGCTACGCCTGGGCTACTGGTGGAGACCTGCCAAAATTCAGCGCCACGGTGCACAGTTCTAGCTAGAGAATGGCCAAGGTAAACAAAGGATGTGTTGAATTACTGTATCTTGGATGGACCACGTGTTTTTACATCCTAAGATCCTACTGTGAACAGAAAAAAAAAATTCATTTGCAGTTTGGAGGGGACATTAAGTGAGCTCATGACACATAAAATTACAAGGGAAGGAAAGAGACAGCGCCAATAGAGCTACTGGAGTTAGTGCCAAATAGGAATGCGTAAAGGCGAATCTGAGCCAAGAAAGTGCTGGGTACTACCAAAATCCTCCCTGCGTTTCTTTTCACAGGGTTTAGCCAGTGTCTTTGGACACTGTCTTACCACTCTCTTTGGAAAACAAGCCTAGCAAGTGGCAGCAGAAGGAAAAGACAGCAGAGGGATATTAAAGGAGCACAGCAGTCTAGCTATGGTGCATTTAAATAGACTCAATAGCATCCTTTTGTTTCTGAATGTTCCTGAAGCTCCATCTCCCCAGAATAAGAAAGAGCAGAAGAAAAACTAGTTTCTGTTTCAAATACATTATTAATATCTATTTTCTCTTGAAGAGAAAGATCTTCCAATTGTCCTCTCAAGACACCTTTTTCTTCCTGACTCCTATTATTGACTCAATTATTACTGCCTTTAGGAACCATCTCATCCTAATCCACTCAGCTCTCCTGGTTCTGGTGCTCTCAGACCCATTATCCAAACACAATTAAGCTATACCAGAGCTTTGTTCCATTCCAACCAATAACAGAGGATGGCCAGCAGAGACCTCCCCAGCAAGGCACCTGCTAAAATAACTACTGCTTTCTCTGTTGAGGCAAGGCCATGGCATCCAACCTTCTGGAGATCCAGCAGCAGACTGAACGCCTCCCCTGCAACCTGTCCTTTTTCCTGCCTTACATATCCACACAGCGCCCATCTCTTGCTCCGATGGCCCCACCAGAGAGAAACACGCAGCCAACCCACTCCTCTGACACGACCCAGACCGCAGCAGCAGTTCCAGGACAATAAGCATCAGGTCCAGCTACTCAGGACACGTGTGACTTATGCACCATCTGCCCCAGGAGGAAGAACCCAAAGATCTAATCCAGCCAGAGGACCGCAAACTGGTTGTTACAGGGAACATTAGCAGGTTACAAATCAAAACCAGAAAAAAAACCCCATAAACCAAACAACCCACCCCTGTGGAGCTCACAACTGCCAAAACTCAGTCTCCAGAAGATTTTTCCAGAAGGTTTGGATTAACAGATAAAAATAGAACAGTACCATTTGGTGCAGTAGGTGGTGACCAGACACCGAAGTATTTTGGCAGATATTCCCGCAGCTCCAAAAGAACGCTGTCGCAACAGTCGGAGTCATAAACCTGAAATAAATTAGGGAGGGGTGGAGAGATCATCAGTTTTAAAAGTTCACTTTATACTTCTGATTGTCCCGTAATTGTAACTTCTTACAGTATTTGTTTCCATGTGTTTTAAGATTTCTACTTTATGTTTGAAAAACATACAAGGTGAAGTTGATCATTATCACAGTCCAACACAAGTGAGTGGCATCCTCACTTGCAAATTTTGAAGCGGAGAAGATGAATCGACTCTAAGCCTTAACTTGAATAAAAATCTACACCATAACTGTTCGCATCGAAGCCTATTTAGCAGAACATGCGTCCTCCCATCCTGGAGCCAGGACTGTAGAGGGTTACTGCAGTGTATCGTACAGCTTCTACCTTATGTCAGGTAAAGTATACAAGCTCAGACTGGCGAGTGTTGCCTCATTTCCTCCAAAGCTACTCATCCTGTAACTACCCCACACAGACAACATGCAAATCAAATCTATTTGTTTTCATTTTCTTTAACACTTTCAATGCTTTTTTCAATAAGAAAACCCAAGAACAGTTTGGGAAGAGCAGCCAGTTTATATTCCTGAAGGAATAATTCTTTGCAGAGTTAAAACCCAGCTTCGGATACTATCTGCTACGGCATTGTGTGACTGTCACCCGGTTTGCCACGTTGCTGTTACAAAGGGTTTCAAAACCATTCCCTCGACCACATTCCCCCCATCCCGCCCCAAGATCCAGCACAGCTCAACGTGCCCTGGCAGACTAAGAGATCTACATGCGCACAAGCAGAGGTTACGACGGTTATTTATTGCCTTCAGGAACCATCTCATCCTAACCCCCTTGCAACTCTCCTCGTTCTGATGCTCTCAGACCCATGTCCTACCCCCCTCAGCAATACCCAGGGAGGCTGTGTACGAGTGAGGAGGACAATCTAACAATTCTGCTTTCATTTCCAAAGGCAGAGCCCAGCATCACACTTTGAGTGCGCTGCAAAGTCAGAAGCGACGCAAAAAAAAAAACTTACATCAAGGTGTTAAGAGAGCTCTGCAGTGTGTGCTCAGCCCATTGCTTCGAGATCCACGTTTAACCACGGTGAGATAATACCTTGCGATGGAAACTACAAATACACGCCTTCAGCATTGTAATATTAACACATTTAGGGAGGAAAAAAAAAAAAACCCCAGACCTGAATCCCAGCTACTATTGCAGAGGACAAGGCGAGCCTCAGCTACGATCACCGATGCCACATTAACTCCAGACAGAGCCTCATGCAGCAGCAGATTGTTAAGATCAGTCAGGGTTTGTGCTAAATTTGGGTTTCACCGCAGAAGCCTCAAACCAGGCAAACTCAAATCACCAGCGCGCTTTGAACATGCAGCCCTGCTCCACAGCCCTTCAGGGACATCTCAAAACCCCATCATCATCAAACCCCGTTTTAAAGATGCTAAGGAGGGGGCTAGATGCCCCGAGCACAAACCACACAAGTATGTGTGCAGCACCGTGCACACCACCGAGGTGTGCCTTACAGCCGCACCCCCCACCACTCCTACTTGCTATCTTAAGCACACAGAAGTCGCTGGGTGTGTATCTTACAAGTCACACTGTCACACCACAGGGCACTGATCCCTTTCCACACATCCTGGTATGAACAAGCTGGCACCCCTTCTGAGAGCGGCAGGTAGTCCTAACGGCCAGGCGTATTTTTCCTCCGTGTTAAAACAAGCTGGTAGAAGCTGATACTCTCCTGCTCTAAGAGAGAAAACCTTGCTTGTCCTCGGGATCAGTGGCCAATTGTGTATTTTCACTTACACAACACTTCTTTGTTGAGCCTCAGATGCTGCCAGCAGAAGACAGTCCTTTCCTTAGAAGCCTGCAATGTAATTTGATTATAGAATCATAGAATTGTCTGGGTTGGAAGGGACCTTTCAGATCATCCAGTCCAACCATCACCCTCACTCTGATATAACCCATCACTAACCCATGTCTCTAAGCACTATGTCAACCCGGCTTTTCAATCCCTCCAGGGATGGGGCCTCAACCCCTGCCCTGGGCAGCCCATCCCAAGGCTTCAGAACCCTTTCCCTCTCAAAATTGTTCCTCATGTTCCTGTGACTTGGGAGAAGAAATCAACCCCCCCTGGCTACCCCCTCCTTTCAGGGAGTTGGAGAGAGCCAGAAGGTCTCCCCTCAGCCTCCTTTTCTCCAGGCTGAACACCCCCAGCTCCCTCAGCCTCTTCTCAGGGGACTTATTTCTCCAGACCCCTCACCAGCTCCGTTGCCCTTCTCTGGACCCACTACAGCCTCTCAATGTCTTCTTTTTTGTGGGAAGGGGCCAAAAATTGGACCCAGCCCTTGATGTAGGGCCTTCCCAGTGCCCAGTAGAGGGGGACAATCACTTTCCGAGTCCATCACTCAGGATGCTGTTGGCCTTACTAGATTTGAGGAGCTAAAGGAAGAAAAAAAAAAAAGAAAAATTAAAGGTGGGAGACAAGACAGAGTGAAAAATTAGCAGTGTAAGGGTGCTGAGGCACAGATCCACCCCCTGCTGCCTTTTATTATAAGAATTCGCTGTTCCTCACCACACAGACGGCTGCTTCTGGGCCAGGACTCCAAGCATTGCCTGGTGGAATCACTTCATGCTGTAAGTACTTTCTGACAAGCGGTAAAAACCTCAATTTTTGTTTACTTTGGTAGTCTCTTATCGCAGCACCTCGCAGCCAAGGCGGGGAATTGCATCGCATGCAGCACAAATTCTCTTTTCTAAGGTGAATTTAAGCAGATGTGAGTGGTAGCGATCATCACGCAGTATCGCAGCCTTTACGTGACAACAAGTATATGTATTTAGGGCAGGACAAAGAGGAGAGAGATGGAAGCAACAAGTGCAGCAGAGAAGGAAAAGAAAGACTGAATGCAACTGGGAAAAAAAAAAAAAAGGCAAACATAGTAAGAACTTGTTTGCTTAATTCATTGGCAAAGAAAGTTCTCTGAGAAAGTGACATGTCAGGAGAGCATTTCCCTTTCTTAAAACAAGACAGTAGTCTTGCCTTTACTTAGTTTTTAATTATCAGCATTATCATTAAATATCAGCATTTTAATTATCAGCATTAAGGGCCCAGTCTTAAACACTTAACAAGCAACTCTGAGTATGCTCCTGTGTATTTCAAATAGTAGGATACAATAAAGATATTCAGATAATTTATAATGGGGTGCAACAGCCCAAAGTCCAGGCCAAATGGGAAAGAGAGCTCCAGGAGTCCTATCTTCCATGCGGTCTATCCCTTAATACACTGACATAAGACATTTTAAATGGAGACAAAACTCCCAGGAATGCATGGCTCAGTATCATTACTTCAGCATAACAGAGCTAAGTGTGTTATTTTTCCCTCTCAGGAGTTATCTTCCTCCCAGAGACAGTAATAAACTCCCCTCCTAAGTTCGAAGTAACATACACAAAGCTCGTAACATGACCTTAATATAGACCTCAATCTCAGCCTGTAATGTATTTGCATGTCAAAGAAGAATAAGCACTCGGTTAACAAAGATCAGAGGAAGTCATTTGTTGTGGGCAAAGCAACAAAACCAGACATTTCAGGCATTACACTCCATAGAGAGGGCCCCCATGAACAGCCCCCATGCCATGGGCACTTCTCATCTCATACAACCTGGTAGTCAGCTGCACATTTAAATGTCCTTCAGAACGCCAAATATCAGCGTGTATGTGACAACACCATCCCTAAAATTACACAGGAAGTACACCATGCACCTCGTGCCCCAGAAGGTACCGCTGCTGATATTGCTGGAAAACTTAAGGAACAGACAGGTTATCCCTTATGCCAGGGCAACCTTCAGAAAGAAACCACTCTGTTTTTACTTATATTAGCAATATTTCAATTTCATTTCAACAGCTGCACTTTTTTTTTTTTAATGCAAGAACTGGTTCATTTCTCCAGCATCCACTGACAAAGATAAATTATTTCTGCTTTACCAGTCACCGTACATAACATCTTCATCCAACAAGTCAAGAACTGCATAAGAATTCAGTGCCAGCTCAGCTGGGAGAAGTATCCATTCTACCTCTCACAGGCTACATTCTTCCAATAGCACAAACTGGAGACAGAAAATGTAGTAACTGTTGGGCTTAAAAGCAAGTAAACAGGATGCTGACATTTGGAGGGCTCACAACAAGACCATTACAAATTACAGCAACTAAGTCATAGGAAGAATATGCCCCAGATACAGCCTGTGGAAGCTCAGATGGTCCAACAGACACCATGAAGTCATCATTTCCAGCTACTTGGGACGTTTTAATACCGAGGCAAATTTACCATCCCTTAGTTTTTAATCCAAAGTACACTCCGTTTGTTTTGCTAAGTCTGATCCAAATAGATTCAGCTGTTTTTTTTAACACAAATGAGGGCTGCCTGGGAGAAGGGGAAAGTTCTTTTCCTCATTTGAAGCAGTGTGACATTCGGGGTTTTGTTTTGTTTTCCTAAGACTAGCTAATCACATACAGGACAGAGGGAGAGCAAAACAAACGTTCAAATTGCAACAGGGAACTACTTCTGGCAGTACAGACTCGTCTTCAATTGTCCTGATGAAAAAATACCACTTTGACAGAAACGTGGTCTAAAGAGAGCCTTCTAAAGTACATAAAAGAGTTGACTGAAAAGAATATATATTTTAAATGTGCATTTATTTTAAAGCTATTTGAGTAGGAAACTCTAAATGCCAGAGCAGGCACATTGGGGTGAAGCAACCCTAGAGGGACAGCAGCAGTATGGCCTGCAGAGCATTGGGATACAGAGCCACTATCGGGCACAGAATTCAGTTTCCAACACGGATTTTGGGGGGTTCTTGAGGGATGCGGAGCAGTTCATAAATCATGACCTCAAACTGGCAAATGCAAGAATTACAGATGATAGTGCAACCTTAATTCTGTCTGCAAATGTGTACGCGTTATATTACAGGCTTTTAATTACCCAAGTATCCACGGCCCTTCCCTCCGGACTCCTCCATCACCCAGTTACACCAGGCAATTACAAGGGCCAGAAAAATTGAGGTTGAAACAGCAGCTGTGAATTTAGCAATTAAGAACTTAGCTAGCCCTTGCTTCTTTCTCAAAGTAGTACCATCCTGGTTTAACTTTTGAGTGTCTGCAGTATTTCTTCCCACAAATGCTACTGGAAATGAGCCAGCCCAGCTTATATTCCAAGTATCTGATATAAGAGTAATTCCCAAAGTTAAATATTAAAAGAAATCAGGGTATATTCCCACAACCTGATCACATATATGGATTTTCAAATAAGAATGTGACAATCGTATCCTTCTTTCAGGAGTCGGGGGCGAATGAAAATATTACAGTGAGTTAGCCATCTTGCCTTCTAAAAAATGAAGGCTGTGGAAATAAGCTTCAAAAAAAAACTGTCAAAGAGATATTTATTTGGTGATGTTTATCAAACCCGTCATTCTCTAACACCACCAAAAAACAGCAGGCCTTATTTTAGCCACTTCCACAAGTTTTCTGTAGTCAGACTTAGGTTCACCCTAGCAAGATTCACAGCCCCGGGCAATGGAATCATCTTTTACAAGAGGCAAAAAGCAAACCCTGGGCAACTAAAGATTAACAACAAAGCAAGTTTCAACTATTTACATTACCCCCCCGACACACACACACACCCAGTTGCTGCAAGCCACCCAGTGGGGCATGGAGCAGGGTAGTGGGCATCAGGGCCTTCTTGGTCAAAATTACAAAATTAGAGACCATGTTTCATCACAAATCTCTTGCCACAGAACTGAGCTTCCTCTTGCCTTTCAGCCTTCTCCTCGGTTCACAACCTGCCAGCACCATCAGATGTTAACAGCTTTAACTGCTGATAGGTTGATTTGGTTGGATGAGATGATCTTAAAGGTCTCTTCCAACCTAGACAATTCTGATTCTATGCTTCTATGATTCTATGATCAACTTGAGAGCTCTTTGAAATCAAAGATAACTCTTTTATCAGGATGCGCAACAAAACCAGAGCCCTCAGGCACCACATTCCTATTCATTTTTCTCTTTTTCCCCTCTTTTTCTCCCAAGGAGTGGTGAGGCACTGGAATGGCCTGCCCAGGGAGGAGGTAGAGTCATTGTCCCCGGCGGTGTTCAAGAAGCATCTGGACAAGGTGCTACGAGACATGATTTAGTAGCTGAGTGGGTAGTATTGGTGATAGGAAGACGGTTGGACCAGATGATCTTGTAGGTCCTTTCCAACCTTGTGTTTCTATGATTCTATTTATTTTTTTTATTCCAAAAAACCCCAACAAGCTCTTACAGAAGATCCTCAGGAAAGTGTAGGCGATTATATTTCATTAACAGCTCAAACACCTGTTAAACAGCCTCCTACGGTAGGTTATGAGACCCGTAGGTGAATATAGTCCAAAAGTCCATGGCAAATTGCACATCAAGGTCTCCGCTTCAGAATCTCCATTCTTTTGGTCCAGTTATATCAATCTGCACGTGTGACAGACTGGAGCAGAGTTCACATTAGGTACTCTCCACTAGAAGCCAAAAGAAAAAAAAAAAAAAGAGAACATAGCCTAAAAAATTGGGGTTAAGACAGACTACTGTTGGTCATCTGATAAAGTTTCCATTTTAACACACTGCATACTTCTTCCCCCATTCCTACTTACTCTTCCTCCTTAGATTGACATCATTCACCCAAGAGGGCTGTAGTGACGCTGCCCTGACACTTGCAAAACACTCAAAGCTACCACCAGATGGAGAAATCCAGCAAATTTCAAGGCAAAAAGTCAAATCGCTTTGGCACCTCCCTTGAAGAAGGACAGTACAACAGGTTTTGTCATCTGGCTGGACAGCTCTTGTGTCACAAGACAGCTCGGTGGTGCTGCAACGCGAACATGTTTTAAGGGAAGCCATAGACCTGGTGAGAAACCACCACCTTGACACATCCAAATCCTCACAGGAGCAAAAACAAGTTGAACAAAGACAGCAACTAAAGTATGTTCATACAAACTTTCTCCTCCAAGGTATTTTTTTTTTTTTTAAAGCAACTCCAACTATGTAAGAGTTCAAGCTTAAAGTATCATTGGAATTACTGAAAGAAAAATAAAATGGTAGACCAATAGGAAAACCAATTTTTCCAAAAGGGAAAATAAGCCAGTATCACTGCCCCACTTTCAGAGAACGTTGATAAGCATTACCCTTTGTTTCTGGAAAGCTGTCTGGTGACAGCTGAAAATTCAAGCTGGGGAGTGAGAGACACCACAGGGCAGGAGAGACCCTGAAGGGGTTATACTTAGGTAACATTTAATTTCACATTTCAAAGTGGAGGCAAGTCCCGACAGCCATTAAGTCGGGTTTGATTTTTTTTCCCCCAACACTGCAAGAGGTAGCCCTCACAGAGGATTTACTGCGGCATCACCCTAAAGGTGCACTTTCATGGTAGTTTAAGTCAACCTGAGCCAGGGCTACCACAGTCCCACACACGTCTGCACCCCATCCCCTGCAGCAACGTCAGCATCCAGCTGGTCCTACAGCCTGCTGAGCACCTCAAGCTGGGTCGTCACCTAAGGGACCAGCCAAGGCTCTCTGTTTAAACTGCCTTTTCAATCCAACCACCACCAACACCTCCAACATGCTTTAAATTACGTTTTTACCTTCCTTTAAAAAAACCTGCTTGGGTTCCCCTCATTTTTGACCATTTTATTCATCAAAATTATTTGCATTTTACCACCTCCTACTATACCAGCAACAGGCTCTACTTTGTGACGAGAACACTTGCCAAGAAAAAGGCAGCTAGTGATAATATTTTTATTTTATTATTTTTACTGAGTTTTATTTGTAAAGGACGGATAAGAATGGCACCTACTAACAGGAATTTTAGTTGATGGCTTAACGATTCTGGAAAGAATGCAACAGCTCCTTCCACACCGACTGAAAATGACAACCCAAAAGCTACCCCGATGTTTTCTATGCAAGAAGGGTGATCAGTAGTCAGAGAAGATACACTAACATCAAAACAGTTGTTTGGGAATAACTAGTTAATATTCTTTTTGGTTTGCTTTGAACAATTAACTCTCTGGAGTCCCACTTATGTGTAATCTATGCAAAACCTGCGAGCAGCCCCCCCTGCTCACCATTGCTAAGAAAGGAAAGAAGTGGTGCTAATGCGTGCTAGAACACAGCAGGAGGGGGGGGGAAACAAAAAAATAACAGTAATAACAACACTAAGAACCCTTAGGAAGCTTTTGATCATTGTCTGTTGCAGTAAGACAGGGAAAAAAGCAGTAAGATCTGGGTAAGTAGATTCTGTTCCACTCAGGCATGGTGAGCCAAGTCATTTGATTTGCTTTGTCTTCAGTAAGATTTATGTTTATAAATATATACGTGGGTTAAATACATAAAACACACACACTCCAAAAAATAAATACTCAAAGACTGAAAAATAATTGCTACCAAATTGCTCCTTAAGTATTTGATATATTACAGGCATTTTAACAAGCATGTCATACACACAATGGGATATTCAACGTGAGACTTTATGGATTTTTTAATTGACTTATGGTTAATCCGGTACCTGGATGACCAAGAACACACTATCACATTACACTATCTTCCACCATATGCTCTGGTGATTCACGTCTCTGTCCGCACACAAACAGCCCGGTCTTTATGCAATATTCTCATACGACAAACCTTTTGACTTTTTTTTTTTCTTCCAGCCTGGAGCTGGAATTCTTATTTTCAGAGACTGAACTTCTTTTTCCTTTTTTCCTCCTTTTCTTTCAAGGGGGCAACCTGCTCTTACCTCCATCTCACACTGGCAGCCCACCAACCACATCTTATTTTTTCAAGAAACTTACAATGCACCGAACGCAGTATTTTCTGCACACCACCAACATACCTTTAGTAACCTGAGACATTCATGACTAAATTGACATTTAAACATTATTTGATCAAGTCTGAAACAAAGTCAGCACTTCCATGACCTTCTAGCACAGCAAGAGCACTGTACTGTAACTTTCCAATTCAACATACTATGGATTGGCACAGTAAAACTGTGCATTTTTGCTTTACTTTCAGCTGTATCTACTCATGGGAAGGAATGCAAGAATCACAAAAAATCTGCCATACTTTCTAAGTCTCACTGCCCTGGTACAGTAGGCTTTCAAGCCATTTAACACCCATCTAAAGCACAAAACCCTTGAGTGTTTATAGGACAGAAGTAGAACCTCAACATCGGGTTGAAAAGAGAATTAGTTATTTTTTTTTTTACTGCTTACTTACATAATGTGGACTGTAGACTACTCAGTCTGTTACCAACTCCACCCAGTAGCTCCCCGATAAAATCAAATGGCAATAGTGGCCTTTTACTGTCTCCTTTTATGAGGTTTTCTTAGATTTATTAAAGCAGGCTGCAGTTTAGTCTGTAGCACATGATATACAAGGAGCACAGCGAAGAGATTCTCACCAGACCCTTCTAGGTTAACCCTCCGCTGCGCGCTGCGTCCCTTTCAAACTTGTGTTTTTGCTGCAGAATGCAAGAATCACAAAAAATCTGCCATACTTTCTAAGTCTCACTGCCCTGGTAGAGTAGGCTTTCAGGGCATTTAACAGCCATCTGAAGCACAAAACCTTTGTTTATATACTGTTTATAGGACAGTAGCAGAAGCTCAGCAGATTCTTAGGCCTACACTTGATCCTTCATCTCTCTTCAACGACTCTTAATGTGAAAAAGATTGGAATACAAACCACCAGTATTTCACAATTTGGTCAAAAAGACTTTTCTTTTTTTTTTTTTCCCCCTCATTAGCTGAGGAGTACTGTGTGTCCTTCCTTTTATTACAATCCTTCTGTCCAGGCTCACGCTTTAAAGCATAGAGTGTGATGCAATTTCACATGCTGGTTTGGGAACTGACATTTGCTTATTTCCCCAGCAAAACAGAATCCCTCCTGGGGAGCTTCTCAGCAGGAGGAACGGTGCCAAGGGCAGAAATGGCCTGTACTGGAACGTGCTCACTATGTCTGCGAACAGGTAATTTGTACACCTCAGTACCGCCACTTCTTCTGGAGACGCAGCAGATCTGGATGTACCAGAACAAGATGTGGCCAAAGGCAACTTTTCAGGATACTGAGCTACAGCTGCGAACGCAGTAGTGATGAAAGGTTTGAGCAAGGCATCACAGCCCCAAAATATGTTAAGAGAATGCCACACCCTATTTCTCCAAGCTTTGTCCATACAAGCCTGAAAACGAGAACCTTAGCTGGAGACTTGAGCAGAGGATAAAGATACTTTAGTAGACATCAGCAGCACGATGGCCATTGTCAACTCCTTTTTCAGTCAGAGATAACCTTCTAAATCAAGACTATAAAACCAGTTAACTGGGTTTACAAAATAGGGTAATTTATCCTGAAGCAAGACAGGCTCTGCTTCCCCGATTCCCTTCCTTTTCCGTCACTAGCAGAGAACAGTTTACAGAACACAGGCTGCCTTCTCATGCTTTGTGCTCTACAGGCTGAAAGGGGGGCTGAGCCTTATGAGTCAGTTCTTGCAACTCTATGCAAAAGCTTCCAGGCCAAAACACATCTTTCAGCCTGCCGGCTTGATTTCATGCCGGTGAGGAGGAGGAGGGAAGTCATCACGAGTCTTCTGTACTGCCTGAAGCTGCTTGAATACTAATTAAAATCAGACAACGCAAAAAAGAAGCTAGCATCAGGCAGCAATGAAAAGCTATAGCACAGAAGTTGCAGCCATGCAACAAATAAATAATTCATTTATTTATGAAGTAAATAAAACGGTAAGGAGAAAATTATTGGTAAAGGTTCCGAAGGGGCACACTTCCTGCACAGTTTTTCTCAGTCACCAACAGATGCACAAGGAACCACGGCTTCAAGATCATCGATGCAATTGGGTCTTTACTAACACATTACCCTCTGGTCACAAACTCGAGACTCTTACAAGAGAGACAACAGAAGTTTCATAAACAATATTAATCCTGCCTTATGCCAGGTTGAAAAATGAGTTAGTAATGAGTGCTTTAGGGGAAACAAAACAGAAAGGCAGGTCACTGCCCTACTGAAAGCTGCATTATAACAAAAACATAACATATAACAAAAGTCCAGAACAACAATTGTGGGGGCAACCATGAAACCATTACTTCCTAGCTTTCAAGTGCCTGACTCTCACCTAACTAATGTAAATCTCTTTTACATGCTGGAGCTATTTGTGTCTCTTACATCCTGGCTTTGTTTTCAGGACATGTAACAAGAGCGAAAAACAATTTCCATTATCTACAGGGGTAACAGTTTCCTTGCATTCATATTATTATGTCAGCAGGGCTTGAACCCTGAACTTTCAGACTACTGCTACAGCAGTTCACGGAGACATCGCTAACTGGCAACGGGTGGGAGATCTGTTATCCAGAAAGGCCAGATGACTAGCCCAATTATCTGTTCCAATGCTACGTGGGGCGAATCAGCTCCTTCGGTTCCCAAGCACTGGGGTAGAGGTAGAAGGTGGCCAGAGCTGAGTTGGGAGTGGGAGAACCTCGACCGCTTTTTCATTCCAACTCCCCAAACTACCCTTGCCCTCTGGGACAAGGGTATCTGAGAATTAGGGTACAACTTGTGTTACAACAGCTTTGGAAAACGTGGAGTATTGTGGGTAAATGACTTGAAGTTATGACTTGGCAACACCATCAGAATCAGCTATGACAATTCTGACGTGCAGCCACTAGCGAACAGGAAAAAAAGTAAAAAACCAAAGGTAAGCACTGGCAGTTGACTTGAGCTTTCCCAGGACCGTTTTTGGCAGACAGGATGAGGGAGGAAGGTGTACTACTCACATCCCAAGTATCACACAATCACCACAGGAGAACAGAAGGGGGGCAAGTCAAATTTTACAGGAACACTTATTAATCTGCTAAGCATAAAATCACAGTTTATTAGCTACTGCATTAGCAGCATTTAAAACTTCAGTATGCCCTGCTCAGAAGAGGTACAGAAGTTTACAGCCCCACCAACCAAATGCCAGACATCAGGAGCGAAAGAGCTGCCATTTCAAAATAGACCAGTGACCTTCTCTAGTTCTGTTGAGCATCAGAAACACTCCATCTCTTACTACTAAACCACACAGCTAGAAGGAAACCGTGCCTGTGAAGGCAATCTCAACAACTGCAAATTCTCCTCTCCTCAGTTTCAAATATTTGCAGCCCAAGCTCTGTCTTCTTGTGCCCACAGAAGCAGCTGCCCTATTTACAGCCTGACATTCCAGCCTCCTCTCCCTCTTCGGGGCACCAACAGGACAGCAGTTTCTGAAACGCTACATTCTTAACATGACAAATCATGAAAAACCCAGCACAGGAAGGGAGAGTTACGCTAGCACAGCGCTCCTGGATGCAGCCTGGCACCTTTGAGAGAAGAGCTCTGTACCCAGCTAAGCAGGGAGGTTCTACCTCATTCAATGACGGCACTAACCTTTGCAAAGGATGCTTTTCTCACAGCTCCCAACTCGCCTGCCAGAAGAGATCACTGTAGGAGGGCTGATAGGCTTCTTCCCTTCCCTCTCCCAACTCAGTTGAATTCAATCCGACTGCTTTCAGCATGTATAAATGCATCCTGGCATAAAGCAGGCTGAAGCTAAATACTAAAACATCCATAAAACCAGGGTACTACTTGGTGTTTCTTCGCATGCACGGGTAAGCAGCCTACCATAAACACATACTGCCTTTTACCAATTTACTCTCTTTAATGGAAATGGGTCACTACTACATAACATATTATACGACATTTTCAAACACAGCTATTTTCCTGTTTCCAGACCTCTGTATACTGCTCCCTCCTGAAACTCCTTTAAAAGAAGCCCTTCAGAGTGCCTCCGCCTACACGTTCTCACCGAGTATTTCCATTAGATGGAAACAACTGATCATCAGTGTAGATAGTCCTTAAAAAAACACAATCCTTCTACTTCAACTTTTTTTGTTCTCTCGCTGCTCATACCTATTGAAAAGGAAGTATTTTGTAGCTGTTGGAGTTTAAAAAACTCCCAAGTTTTTTGGAGCCAATGTTTGTAAGAAGTTCATGCCCACAGTTACTGGAAGGGAGTTTGCGGGAACAAAGTTAAAATGTTATTACTCTGACTTATTATTTTGGATCTGATACTCAGATTTACAGAGCTCAACAGAAAACGGTCACTACCGCTGGAAGTCACACCCCAGTGACAGGTTAAGCAACATATAGTAAGTTATTAACAATGACTACAAACAGTGCATTGTTCTACTACAATTTATCATAGAAGGTATGCATGATAATCTTGTCATGCTCTATTTTTCCCCTCCCTCATAACACAGACTCACAGCAAGCCATTTCCCCATCAGTACAGAATGACACATATTGCTATATTAGAGATAAAAGTTTGGCTTACTTAGTGAAATAATCTTTTAAGAAGGAAGACCTGTATTTAGACAGTGGGCTGGCTTGGGTTTTTCTTTAACTGCTACACTGAAAATATACTGTCAGGAAAGTAGAACAGTAGCCTAATGGCAATGTGAGTAGGAATTACTTGAGACGTTTTCCCGTTTTCCACTTTGACAGAGACCTGTGAAATCCTTCAAAACTTCCCGCTTGCCACCCACTTCTGAGCAGGTTTCAGATCACTATTAGTATTTTGCACTAGAACATCTTGCTCGAGTTGGCATTCCAAAATGGAAGCTCATTTTGTTAGGGCTTTATCAGTCAGCACTCGGCTTCTCGAGTGCTTTTTTACAGTAGAAGCACTATTTTCAGTAGAAAATAACCCACCAAAAACCAGGGCAAAAAAAACTTCTGGTGATTCACTGATACAGACTATGGTCCTCTATCACGTTCACACACCCAGCAGAAGGCAAACCCAGCAGTTTCAGAAGAGACGACTGTCTTTTCCAGATAGAAGATAGTGTCGGCCCGATATCCCACTGACATCAGGTTGAATATATCAGGATAATATTCAAAGTTGTCTCACTATATTTTATCATGACGCAGTCCCTATAACCTGCAGCTCACAAGCACTCAGACCACATGCTGAAATACTGGTTCCTGGTCACTGCCGGTTAGTGGAAGACACTTGTGCCTCAGCTCTGCAATAGCTGCCGAGATGTGCTTTACCCATAAGTAAAAAATCCCCACTTATTTCTGACTTGGGAACTGGGGTACTAATCTTCATTCAGGCCAGGGTAAGGTAGCATGCAAAAAAAGCAATAACTAATTTATTGCTACAGACAGAACAAGCACATATAAGAAAACATAGGTGCATAAATAGTTAAAAAAAAATAAAAAGAAAGGGGTCACGATTAATCCACAGATACTACTGGGTAACTTTATGGTTCGATCTTATAAACAGACTTTCTGTCTAGTCCTGGCAAAGTGACAGTCTGGGATTCATTGGTCTTGTTTCATGTATGCACAGTTTCTCACCATCTCCTGTACCTGACTACCTTGTAAACAATCCCTTCCCTCAATGAGTGGTAAAATCCTCCCTCCCCCATTCTCAGGAGGCTCATTAGCCTAATTCAAGGTGCTAATGTCTTGTTGACTATAGATGGCAAGATGCACTGAGGTCCATCACCAAACCAGGGCAGTCTTGCTGTTGTTCCCACTGCTTTTAAGTTTAACCACAAAAACTGACAGAAGATTAGAAAAAAACGACAAGGAATTTTTGCCATCTTTTCAGTAAGTCAAAGCAGTTCACTGATGTCCAAAAAGCACCAGCACAGCACAATGTAAATGGCGAGAATGGGAAGAAAGGCCTTTCCCTCCTGGCAGCCGTGAGCTATTGTGTGAGCTCAAGCTGGACGTGAAACTGTACCTTACACTGAACCTTACAATCCGCCATAATCCTCATCTTGTAACAACCATAGGTAGTGCTTAGGTGTCTATATCCAGCATCACGTGGTTCTTGCCTGAGAGCAAACATGATAGTAGTTAATCATTGAGAAGCAACAAATCCCCGAGGCCTTTCTCCCATACTTTCACCTACACAATCTACATGCATTTCCTCTCCTTCCCCTCTCTCACACAAAGCCCTTCTAGTCCATGCACAAGCAGTTGTGTGTACACCTTTCCCTTCTCCATTATTTTTCAAGAATCACTCCTTTCCCAAATGGCTTATAAACAAGAAGTGTTGGAAGCAACCCAACAAGGCCCTGGAAGACATAACTGGAGCTTATTTTGCAATTACGGGCATTGAGACCTGACTTCTTCCATTGCGACAGGGCAGATTAACAAGGGCACTGACATGGACCTCTTTTTCTCAAAGATTTTGCCCAGGGCTTGTCATGTAAATCCAAGCAATAGGCCAAAGTGCCTGTGCTGTGAACAGTTAATGTCTAAACTTACCCCCTGGCTTTAGACAGGGATAGCACATTACCTCTCTCACCCTCTGGCTTTAGACAGCGACAGCACGGTTACTGTCTGTAAGTAGCCTGGCACTCAAAGGAATCTGTTCAAGCTTTCTCCATCTACTGAGGAGTTACTGCTCAGGCTGGACTGCATCTTTCTTAACCCCATCTAAAGAACAGTCACTGAGAAACCTCAGAAAAATATTTACATTTAGATTTAACTGGCTCCTGCTGAGCTCCTACTAAATGTTTTGTCTAGCCGTCCCATCATGAGAATTATCCAGTAATGCTACTATGCAAACACATTGTTCTCTTGGAGTCTAGTCTGTTGTAATGTGGGACATTTCCACAAAATACATAAANCAAGCCCCCTCTCTCATCCTGCATGAAGACTTCGACAGTTCTTTGTACCTAATAAGCCACAAAAAGGGATGACAGATCAAGCCAAATCAGAGAAAACACCTGACAGACTATCAGGGGCAGGTACTTTGTTAAGGTAAGGGGGCTCTAAAAACAGTTTACCCTCTTAATACAACAAGCAACAGCTTTCCTGCTTTGTGTTATTGAAGTCACTGATAAGCAATCTGAAGATGAGCAATAGGAAAAACACACCAAACCAAAATTAAAAACAACTGGAGTGTTTCACTTTTTTTATTGACTCTTTAAAGGAGCTGAGTTTTACTACAATGAGCAGTTTTAATACAGTGAATAGAGCAATAGTTCTAGCCCTAAAGCAGACTAGACCAAAGCGTAAGACATGCTAAATTAAGACACAACCATTTCTGAGACACTTGGCAACAGGAGGAAGATGGGATCAAACATACCACCCTTTAATCACAGGCAGAGATCATACAAGATTTTTATTTTTGCAATAAAATCTGAGATGCAAATAAGCAAGCTGAAATCCTGCGAGTGAAGCAGGTCTGGCATAGGGACAGACATTCAGAGAGGAGAAAGTTCTAGAGAGCAGACAGGCACCATGGCAGGACCGTCAGTGACCTACCATTCAGGCGTTTCGGTTGCATTTTTCCCAACTGCACCAAAAAGGATGTACTTCTATGGTCACACACATCATTTCACCCGCAGGAAGGCAGCTCCCTCCACGCTGCCCGACCCTCACCTTGTTGTAGAACTCCTGCTCCCTGGGACCACGAGGTGGTGGCTGCAACTGCTTCAGGACAGTCCCATCTGGATGCTGCAGTATACCTAGAAGAGAAGCATTTCTTCAGGGCTTAGTTTTAAGAAACACAGCTTTTACTTTTTTTTGCTTTTCCTTTTCTTTTCTTTTTTTTTTTTCTCTCCAGAAATAGCAAGTACACATCAGGGACAGCCTATTTGCTCTGCTACTCTACATGCACTGCTATCAGTAGAATCTAAACTGGCAGCTCCTACACAAACCCCTCAGAAGAGGTTTGGTTGCATTCCTCTCTTTCTAGCCATCAGATGATTTGCTGGGTCTAATTCTGCTCAAGGCCAACACAGTACTGGGATTTGACATTAGAAGTTCTACCCAAAAAAAAAAAAACCCTATCCATTCAACTCTGGAAGATTACATAGATGCTCCCTTTTAAAATAACTGGTAGCTTCCCAACAATGCCAAAAAGTTAAAGCAGTTTAGTGCCAAGTTTGATGCCTTTCTCACTAATTAAAACAGACATACATGTCTATTTCTATAGTAGGGGCACAGAAAGAATGTTTTTATGTTACTAGAAGTAGCACCCCATACTAAGCAGGTGCTACTATTTGTACCACCCATAATCATAGCCCAATACCAAACTTCACCTCAGCCCAGCAACCACCTTCACCATGCCCACACTAAAATAAACCAATATATGCTCCCGAAACAGCCTTAATGACTTTCAGATGGCTGAGTAGCTGCATAAGAAACACAACTGAGTAGCTGAGGGACAATCAAGAGGTGGACGTGGGCAAAACCGGAGAAAAATAACCACATCCCTGTGAAACGCACTCTAAATTTCAAGATCATCAGTTGCAAGAGAAAAGGAAAAACCCACTCCTACCAGAGAAATGTTCTCCTAGGATTTATGCATAGCTTTTCAGATAGTAATTTATTTTGTTTAGAAGAGAAGCAAAAATGTCAACTGTATCCAAAACAGGTTCCATCTTCAGATTACCACTTGAGGAAACAGGGTAAAACGAGCCAAGAGCTTTGAGTCCCGAAAAGAGTTTGGCGTCGTAACAGCAGCTACGCTTTCACCTTTTAGACAGCAGCATTATCTCTGAAGGGGCTTTGTTGTGCCGTCTTGGAAACTAAACAAAATCTTCAGAGCCCAAGATACTTACTTTAAAACAAGGAACAAGACTTAGAAAAGCTGTTTCATTAGTTGGCTGTGCCAATGACCAAAGAGGGGTTTTAAAAAATTGGATAAAACAGCTCTGGAGTGGAGTTGCTTGCTAAAAGCTGGATTAGGTATACCTTCCACAACTAGAAAAATACACAACCAGGTGCAGACTACTACCACAACATCTACAAGACACAACAGGTCCTTGCCTTAAAAAAAAAAAAAAAAAGGGTTTTACAACACATACTCCTCAAAATCTGCATGTTGGCTTTGATGATGGCCAGCAGTGTGCCCAGGGGGGCCAAGAAGGCCAACAGCATCCTGGCCTGGATCAGGAACAGTGTGGGGAGCAGGACTTGGAAGGTGATCGTCCCCCTCTACCCGGCACTGGTGAGGCCCCACCTTGAAGGCTGTGTCCAGTTTGGGGCCCCTTCCCACAAAAAAAAAAAAAAGACATTGAGGGGCTGGAGCACTCCAGAGAAGGGCAATGGAGCTGGTGAGGGGTCTGGAGAACAAGTCTCATGAGGAGAGGCTGAGGGAGCTGGGGGTGTTGAGCCTGCAAAAAAGGAGGCTGAGGGGAGACCTTCTGGCTCTCTCCAACTCCCTGAAAGGAGGGGGTAGCCAGGGGAGATCGGTCTCTTCTCCCAAGTCCCAGGCCATGGGACAAGAGGAAATGGCCTCAAGTCTAACCAGAGGAGGTTCTGATTGGAGATCAGGAACAATTTTGACAGGAAAAAGGTTCTTGAGCCTTGGGATGGGCTGCCCAGGGCAGGGGTTGAGGCCCCATCCCTGGAGGGATTGAAGAGTCAGGTTGACATAGTGCTTAGAGATGGGTTGTTGTCTTTTTATCAGAGTGAGGTTGATGGTTTGACTAGATTGTCTTTATGGTCCCTTCCAACCCAAACAATTCTATGATAAGATGAGAAGACAATCTCAAAGTAGAAAACCAGACAAATATTCTGGGAAGTAGAACCCATACACTATTGCATTTATACATATTACTTGAAGAGTTTAACATAACCTAATGTTGTCTAAAGTTCCCTCATTCTCTAGATTTCTTGACAGACTCCGTACCTGTGACTGAGGCAGGCCTGCAAACCAAAGACTCACGCCTCAACACTCACCACTCCATAACGTTCCCTCTGATCTGCAACAACCACCAGAGACACCATCACCTGCAGATCATACTAAACTATGGATGTCAGTCATGGTTTTATTCTAGGGTTCCTGAGGCTTTTCAGCACAGACAGAGAGTCGTATTGTTTTGATTACGAATAAGCAATCTAACATTTCTGAAGAAACAGCAGAACTATACTAAAATGAAAATTCTGAATTATCTCACAGACATTTCTCTATGTCTCTGCATGCAAAGCTTGTTAGCATTCTGAAATACAAACCTACTGCAAAAATAACCAACACCGATGTATGCGCTCTGCTAAGCAAAAATTATCACATCCAATCCATGTGCTTTGCTGAACTACAGACAAAACATGTTCTACGCAAACGTGCTGAACGTTTGCTTTAGAAGAGATCCTCTGTCCTCTGAGGGTATCTGACGAGGACTAACCAGTATGCATGTGCCAACTTAACCCGTGCATCAGGAAAACAGCAGCCAGAGTCAGAAGGTTTGCGATTTGCATGACCGAGCATGTCACACTGAAAGAGAACAGCTCCTTTAGCTACAGGATCCACCAGTGGCTTGGGGACTTCCAGCGCCTTGCAGGTATGGGCACCAAACCACAGAGAGGCGTGGGAGCCTCTATAAGGTGGCATATCCCATCAGCTCCTGTCTCTCTCCACCTGCCCTGGGGAATAAAGCTACAAACTGAGGTGGTTTTCTTACTGCACGTGATTTACGCTGTTCTGGGGGAAGCACTACTGAACAGGGAGCAAAGGGAAAATGGAAAAGTTATTCAGGAGGGAGGGAACTCTACGGCAAAGAAACTGTAAGGCATAATTAAAAAAAAAAAAAAAAACCAACAACAACAACAAACAAAACTTAACATAAAGAAAGCCCCAACAGTTAAAAAATATTTTGAATACCTTCATGTCCTCTGCATGTTCATATGCAGGGACAGAAGGGAAGTTGAGCACAGGGGAGAGAGGTGATACACAGGAGGAAGCTGGGCAGAACAAGGAAGGCTCTGAGCTTGGATCAGTAAACAGCTCAGATACTGATACCAGCCAGGTACAACCTTCAAGGTACGTTTGCCATGTTGTACACATAGCAACAGAGGTATCTCAACAAAAAGGCATACTAGTTCTATAGATTTAAGCTTTTAAAATGCTAGATGTTCAACGGGGTAGAAAAAGGCAGAAAAGAAAATAGCAGGAAGGGCGATTACTGGAGGAAAAGGCAGGAAAGGCAACAGAGAAGGTAGAAGACATGCTGGTCTCCTCATACATGCTTAATTAAAGTTCTCACAGATTCTGGAGTACAGATTGTCTGTGATATTCCTTACCAGTGCTATTAGCAACTACATATATCCAAACATCTGGCCACTAGCTTCACAACAAAGACACCACGGGGAGCAGCACTGCAGAATTATACATGACCCTGTATCTTTAGCTTCTCGACTGCCTGCACTCCTACATACAACATCTGTAAAGAAATAAAACGAGAAGATTTGGTTACAAAAAATGAGAGAGCTGTGACTGCCAGAGCAGCTTTGGTCTTCACTTAAACGTCAAACTCAGTTTCTAAGATGAGATCATCAACAGTGGTGGTAACTCTGCAGGAAAGTCTTGGCCTTGCTCATGAGATGTTGTGGAGCCAGCTTTACCTAATCCATTTGAGCTGCACCCACGATACCAATGGTGTATCACCTGTGTTGTCTTGATCCAACTGCAATAAAGCTGACGTGACAAAGGTGAAGTTCCCCATGAAGTGAGCCTTTTTTTTGCCTGACTCCACACTGCATTAGAATAGATGAACAACGAGGCAGACCTACAGCTCCAAGGATCCAATGTACCTCCCTCAACATTTTATTGCACCGGTTGCAGCAGGAGCAAGGGACAAGAATTACTTTGCTGTGGAGATTATCAGCAGCAAGACATGCCACAGACGCAGGCTGTAGATAAGACAAACTCACATCCCCATTAGTGCTGTAATTCCACTCACTGAAGGTGGAAGGGGTTATGAAGTTCAGCCCTTGGCCCATTCGGCAGAGGCAGCTCCTTACCGAGAGGGTTCAAAGGCGCTATGACAGCAGGTCCTTGTTATAGCTGCTCTCAAAGGGCAGGCTGAGAGCTGAATGGACATGTATGCTTTACATTTGGCTCAGAGGCAGGAGTTACACCAAACGTGATGTCCTGGAAGGGTGAGGAATGCCATTTAGCAACCTTAACTTGGCTGCTTACTCTGGCCCTGACCACTGCCTACGTTAAAAGGCACCTTCATCAGAAGGGCCAACACCGCACACCTCAACCTGGAATTAAAACAGAAGTTTAAAGCTAGCAGAGGCATGCTTCAAAAACACAGCATCCTGATTGTATTTGTATTATTAGGCCACTTACAAGCTATTGGGTTGAACACACTCTTAAACAAGCAACTAGGAGTTTACCCCAGGTTGGTAAATCACTTACCAATGTTTTCCTGAGGTTTTTGGTTTGAGGGTTCCCATTAGATAAAGCATAGTTTCAACAGATGTTCTCAGAGGGTGCCGGCGTGTCATTACCTACAATTCCCGTTTTTTTAAAAAAAGCTGCTTGCTACTGTGCAGTTCAACTGCAGCCTCCTCTTGCCCGTTAACTACACCCTACAGACACCCTGTCATCATTTCTGAAAAACACCCAAAACCCCAGACTTTCAGCAGCGGATGCGCTCTTCCAGTCCTGCGGGAAGGCACAGACCCTGCTCAGGGAGGCCACCAGACCACAGCACGGACCCCACGGCCACCCGGGGCCGAGAAGGCACCGGTACCTCAGCTGGGGAAGCGGCGGGGACCCAGCCCTCAGGTGCCGTTTCCCCCTCCTGCCACCGGCCAGCGCCTCCGGCCTCTCACCGGCACCCTCCACAGCCAACACCGGGGCTACCGGCCGCCGCCAGAGGGACGTGAGAAGAATTGANTGCCGGGGCGCGGGCGACGAGGGCCCACAGCTCCATCACCCCGCGTCCGCGCCGCGCCGCGCCGCTGAGGCGGCGACTGGCCTCAATACCGCCCCGCCCCGGAGGCGGCTCCGCCTCCGCCGCCCGGTACGGCCCGAGGCGAGGAGGGGGTCGTCGCCGCCGCCTAGCGAGGCGTGTTCCCGGGGGTAGGCCGCGCTCGGGGCCCGGTGCTGCGGTGAGGCCGGGGCGGGCATGCGCCGGGTCTGCGCGGCCGGCCGCGGAGGCAGCGGGGCCTAGCGCACCCGCGGAACCCGCCGCCACCCGCGGAGGGGCCGGAGACACCCGCCCCCGTGGGCATCCCTGCCCCGCTGCCGGCGCCTGGGCTCGCCCGGGGCAGCGAGGGGCATGTGGTGGCGGACAAGAGCCGATCTCCCTTCCGCCGGTCCTCGGTAACCAGAAACATGCCCTAAATCCGCTTCAGTTTTACACCAAATACCCCGTTTTGTTCATTTTCTCTCTAGGGGATCAGAAGGGACGACAAGCAGGAGCAAAGCGGAGCATGTCAATAGTATCAGGGCTTTAAAGTGGGCAAGAAACTTCAAAGCAGCCTAAAACAGAGCCTCACCATGCTCGGTGGGCGCTGGTCTTGGATTTNAGCTACACCCGCCGCGCCACAACGGGGTTTGGAGAGAGATAACCCCCACACGGGCGACCCGGCCCGGCGTTCCCTCCCTCCCGCCGCCGCGCCCCGCCGCCGCTCACCGCCTTTATCCTTGCCGTACATGTGCCCGGCCACCTGGTGCGACAGCGGCACACAGCCGTTCAGCCCCCGCCGCCGGCCCCCCGCCGCCGCCGCGGGGCCCGA
>VXBJ01001065.1:476220-498248 GCA_013400055.1 Nycticryphes semicollaris
TCTGCGCGGCCGGCCGCGGAGGCAGCGGGGCCTAGCGCACCCGCGGAACCCGCCGCCACCCGCGGAGGGGCCGGAGACACCCGCCCCCGTGGGCATCCCTGCCCCGCTGCCGGCGCCTGGGCTCGCCCGGGGCAGCGAGGGGCATGTGGTGGCGGACAAGAGCCGATCTCCCTTCCGCCGGTCCTCGGTAACCAGAAACATGCCCTAAATCCGCTTCAGTTTTACACCAAATACCCCGTTTTGTTCATTTTCTCTCTAGGGGATCAGAAGGGACGACAAGCAGGAGCAAAGCGGAGCATGTCAATAGTATCAGGGCTTTAAAGTGGGCAAGAAACTTCAAAGCAGCCTAAAACAGCCTCGCCATGCTCGGTGGGCACTGGTCTTGGATTTGAGGTGGGGGCACCTGGCCTGACACCAGGTACCAGTCCCTGGGTAAGAAATTCATCTCTAATCGAAATTTTAACCCCCTACAGGTAGAGTAGAGCACGAGCCTTGCTTTCACCCACAGGACCCCGGAGCCCACCACCTGGGTAGGAGACTGTTAATTTTTCTTTCCTTTAAAGCATATTTGTCAGCCTGTACTTACTGGCTTTTCTTTTTACTGTTTCTTTCCTTTATACAACAAGCTGATCTCTGTAAATATTAGACCTGCTGCCATACCCATCAGTATCAACCTGTGTGTAGCATTAGTAGGCTGTAGGAAAACAAGGACAGCAATAGGAAATGCATTTTAGCAGATACATGGCATTCCCACAGGGTTTATAAAAATCGGCTGATGTATATCAGGAATCAGCACTGATGTCATGACAAAGAACCAGGATGGGGTAAATTCAGCTATTACGTGCCCCATCCCATCGTTTCGAGATATGGCAGGTGGTAGGGAGAACTGGATGGCAATCTGAGGGATTTACTGGGGAAATTAAAGTATCAAACAGGAAGGTCACAGGGAAAATGAGGGTTTTGAAAATTGAGAGGAAGGAGCAGAGCATATAAATTTATCTGAACTGAGTTTCCTTAGTTCCTTGCTCATGGAACAATTTGTTTCACTCTTTTAATTGGGTAAGGTGGCAAAGATAGTGGTAAGAACTTAGCAAGATCCTTTTTGAAGTAACAAGGCTGGTCAGAAAAGTTACGTTGCTCCCTCACAATACCCTCTTCTCAACATTCATTATTGGACAACCCTGAAGATTAAGAGTCAGGTGGTTGCAAGCGTGAGCTCCTATCTTCACTTCCCCAATGCTGCATTCTCCCAGGGGGGTGCTGACGCAGGAGAGAAAAGCCACAGATCGGTCAACCCTTGCACACACACACACACACAGAGTCACTGAGGAGTACAGAGAAAAAAAAGCACAAGTGTGTTGCAGTGAGAAGGCTTCTGGTCTCTGTAGCAGCAGCTGCTGCAAGGTTCAGATGCCAAGCTGAGCCTTGCAGAAAGGTATCTCCCCCTGCAGAGATGTGAGACACTTTGTCTGATCCGGCTCTAAATGTAAAGAGGAAAACATAGATGCCACTTCAGACTTGCATGAGTGCCTATCTAACAGCACGATCTACCTGAGCTTGAAACCTTAATGGGAAAAAAAATTAAAAGGAATTAAAAGGCAAAAAATTGGAATGTACAGGCTATTCAAGTACCTAGTCCTGAATAAGTATTTTCCATATATCCTTGGAGCTAGCAGAAGTGGAGCTAGAGGAGATTAAAAGAAACACATAAGCATGTGTAAGTTGAATAATTAAACACTATTACCTTTTCCCTGGTATTTGCTTTATTCAGATTTATGCATATAGAAATCAAGTGACACCAGACTCTTGTCTTTTGCTTGCTCATTCTACCCTCATGCTTCAGCACATGCAGTTCACTAATCTTATCTGGGAACTTCTCCTAAAATAAAACAAGCGAAACCGAGAGAATATCAGAAATTATAAATAACTTATTTCTCCACAGGGTGTGGTACCGTAAAAGTTTGCACTGAAAGCTGAACCTACCTAGGAGATTCACAAGGAAACTTCTCATCTCCAGGATGAGTAATTCCACTTGAAAAGAAAGCGAAAGAGGCTGCAAACAGCTTCTAAAGAAGGGACAGGTGGGTAGGAATTCCCACCACCCCCACCCCCACCCCCCAACAAAATGTATTTGGCAAAATTAGTCTTAATTCTGGGTTACTTTTTCTTGCTGGAAAACAACCTTGCCTCACTTGGTCTGACAAAAACATAAGCACTAACAGTATTAATAAGTATTACATACTCATTTAATTTTGCACAAACTACTTTGTGCTGCACGAGGACATCTCACCGGCAGATCGCCAAACTCCCCCAAAATGAGCAAGGATTGCAAAAGTATCGCTTTCTGCTGAAATAAAACCCTTTTTTCAAACACAAGAGCTAGTTAATAACTAACTGCAAGACGCTGGGTAGTTTAGTACAGGAAATAAGCTCTTACTTCAGTGGAAGTGCAGGGGGATATTAGGTAAACAGATTAGTGGGGCTGGGGCTTGGCGGAGCTACTGGTCCTCTAGAGGTACGCTGACAGCAAGCACCACTGGATTTCTGACTGTCCTTTTCGGTGGTTCACAGCCGCTTCTTCCCCATTTTGCCAAAAATAGCGTTCCTCTGGCGCAGCAGCTTCTGTCTTCTGCAGAAGGTCTGTACCGGAGAGGAGGATCCAGCTGCCCGCAGAGCCACTTCCTGCAGCAGACGGCCACGCTTGCGTCGTTTCTGCCAGATGGGCAGATTGCAGCGGAACTGACCTGGACTGTATGCATGCTCCTGATAAGACACATCGACCAGTGAAACCAGTAATTCGCTGGACGAGTGAAAGAGAGCACCTGCAGTTGGTGCTTCTGTGGGCAGGAGGGCCCGTCCTACTCATTCAGTGTACGGCAGGCATTGTCACAGCAGTGTGGCAGTTGTAGCCGTGCTGCAGTTCTTTTTTTTTCTTGCTGTTTCACAGCAGGAGGGTTGCTATATCACCCCCTCTTAAGACAGCTCAGAGCTTTTAATCCTGTGATAGATTCACAGAAGTTCATAGAATGGCTGGAGTTGGAAGGGACCTTAAAGATCTTCCAGGTCCAACCCTCCTGCCCTGGGCGGGGACACCTCCCACCAGACCAGGTTGCTCCAAGCCCCATCCAGCCTGGCCTTGAACCCCTCCAGGGATGGGGCAGCCACAGCTTCTCTGGGCAACCTGGGCCAGGATCTCACCACCCTCACAGCAAAGAAGTTCTTTCTGGTATCTAATCTGAATTTCCCTTCTTCCAGTTTAAAACTGTTACCCCTCATCCTATCACTACAGTCCCTCTCCACCATTCCTGTAGGCCCCTTTAGGTACTGGACAGGGATATAAGGTCTCCCTGGAGAATTCTCCAGGCTGAACAGCCCCAACTCTCTCAGCCTGTCTTTACAGCAGAGGTGCTCCAGCCCTTGGATCATATTCATGGCCTCCTCTGGACCTGTTCCAACAGGTCCACATCCTTCTTATTTTGAGGGCCCCAGAGCTGGACACAGTGGTCCAGGTGAGGTCTCACCAGAACATAGTACAGGGCAGAATCACCTCCCTTGTCCTGCTGGTCACACTTCTTTTGATGCGGCCCAGGATGGGGTTGGCTTTCTGGGCTGCCAGGCTCATGTTGAGCTTCTCATCCACCAACACCCCCAAGTCCTTCTCCCCAAGGCAGCTCTCAGTCCATTCTCTGCCTCAATTTGTGCTTTTCTGTTCTTGTCAAGTAAAGAAAAATCAAAACTACTCTTGTAGCTATAAAACTCCGCACTGCTGTTATCCCACTTTCTTTCCCAGCTACTGCCTTGTCACCAAGGCATCAGGTCCCACAGTGATTACATTTTACTCCTCTCCTCCCTGGCAACCAGGTACATCTGGGGTTTTTCAGGATGAAAACAAAGGGATGGTGTCAAAAGCCACCCTGTCTAGCTCTGGAGATAATACACTACATTTTGAAAATGGCTGTGAGGTTAATTCATGGCAGATGTGTATTTTTTGGATCACTTTTTCTATAAACAGAACCACAGCTGTAGATTTTGGAAAGTCTTCGGTATGAGAAAGCTACAAGGACTATAAAGGTGAAAAGTGCATTTCAATCGTTTCTTCCTCACAGTCCTTGGACTTACTTTTTTTTTTTATCATTAAGGAAACTAAGCAAATAATTAGGAGGAAATGTTCAGTTTTGGACTGAGATGAGATTAAGGGGTGGGAAACAAACGGAAGGGCTTTTGGGTTGGAGAGAAGGGAGGCAGCGGTGGGTGGGTGCTGAGACTGGTTTTATTCGACATCTTCATGACGCCCAGAAGGGAGTGTGTGTGACATACCCAGGACTGCGGATGTTCACAAGCTCCTTAGGGCAGTCAAACTCCATGCCAGTTGGCAAAGAAACCCTGCAGAACCTCCCAAAGCTGAATGAAAGGCACAGCAATGGCATGAGAGCTTCTCTCTGGATAAACACAAGGTTTATCCACGTGTAGAGGAAACTAATTCAAAGCAAAGCTCCTCAGGGCTGATCTCAGAACCGGCTCTCACAGGCCAGGAAAGAGATCCTGAAGTCACTGTTGACAGCTGTCTGAGATCATCAGCCCAGTGTGCATCCGCAGCCAAAAAGAGCCAACAAAATGTTGGGCAACATCAGGAAGAGCATTGAGAAAAGGAATCATTTTGTTGCTGTGTAGCCTCAGCCTGCCACGTATTGAGGCCGGCTTCTACACCTGTCCCTCATGGAGAAGAGGAATAGAATGCAGAAGACAGAATTAAACCATGACTTGTGGAGAGCCTGAATAGATAAAACGTATTTTAGCTGCCTCCAGCCCTAGGAAAGGGCAATGACACGATACGGTGTCTTTATCAGAGGGGTTGCCCAGGGTTTATAAAGGTATGAGGGCATTTTACCAGTCACATCCTAATGCTTTAGGGTAACCCCAGTACTTGATTTAAGATGATTAACATGCCAAGAGCTTTATTTAAATGCCTCTTTGTCTTTCCCCAGAGGCTACTTACATTGCCTCCCCCTGCAGCAAAATCAAACACCTATTTATTGACTTCACCTGCCACCAACTGGCATTTTAAAAAGTCTTTTCTATTAAACCGTGTTCTACTCCCAGGCTTTGTCTGCAAAGCAACAGAATTTCAATCCTTAAAAAGTAATTTAACCCATGCAGATGTTGGAGCCAAGAATGAGATGGAAAGAGCAAGATCACACTGTTTGAAAAGAGCAACGAATTTAGTAATTGCCCAAGTGAAAGCCTGTTCTGGCTGTTGTTCTGGTATCTGAGCCTCGAGCAAGAGTCCCGGCAGTGAACAGACAGTGCATCTTGACCATGTCTTAGCCATGTATGGTGATATTTGCCAGCTGCAGGAAAGTATTTGAGAAAAGTTACGCACTCGGTGACCTTATCATTCATTTTGCTGCGTTTCTGTTGCCAGCTGACTTGACTGAGCAGCACAAACATTCCAGCTACTGCGCAGATCTGTGCAGCCTGCTGCATTCTGAATGCTTCGCACATTAAAGCTATAATTTCTGGCACGCTCAGGAAGCTCCTCTTTTCTGCACAGGCTTCTCCCGGGGAGCAGAAGGCACTTTCTGTGTGTAAGTGTGCCATGCATTCAAAAAATAACCAAAAGAAAACTGCAGTCTGATGACAAAAAGGATGCAGAGCGGATTAAGAGCAGTGCAATCTCAAATCAGAGGGGAGGGAGGGTTCAGCCAGGAAAAAAAAAGTCCCCACCACCAGAAACAATCTCTCTGTGCTTATGAGACACATGCAACTGCTTGAGAACCCTGATAAATCCTTACTGCTCCAAATCACATGAGAAAGGCAGAGTGTTCTGCTTTACTACATAAACCCACTGTGATTTTCCTGACTTGAGGGAGCATACCGGTAAATACTCCTATTTATTGTAACTGCAGCTGTAATTAAACACTTCACAAAAGGTGGGCACAGAAGAACATTAGGACTGCTGCCACGGGACCTGTGGTATGAGCACCCGTTGCTTTCTGTCCAGTACTGGGGGATTTCACCAAGTGTTCAGGAGGAAAACCCACAGTAACAGATGTCTGCTCGAGGCCCCTAACCCCCTCAGCTCTAAGGGGTATGGCTTTGGCTAATGACAACTGCTTGGTCCCAGAAGCTAACGAACAGCTGCTTCGTACATCTTACACTTCGCTTTATCAAGAGGGATAATGAAATGCAAGATGTCATTTTTTGTACTTTGATTTATCCCTTTTGCTACCACCTAACAGTGTTTCGCTGTGTTAAATCTCTTTAGCTTATGCTCTCCTCCCTCTGCCTTTTTATTTTGTTCCTTTTTCCTCCTGCTTCTCTCTACACATTTGATGTATTTATTTTTATGGTATTTAGTTTTTATTCAGCTCTTCTCTGCATCAGCCTCAGCATTAGGCAGCCTGGAAATCATGCTGCCCAAGAAACGCCCTACCTGCCACAGGCAGAACAGCAACAACACTGCTACAGAATACAACAAGCGGCAGAGAGCTTCAAGCAGCGGCCCCCGGTACCCATCCTTAATTAGGGATGGCTCTGGGAGAATTATCCTTCTCCTGCTGCTGTGCAGGAAAACCAAGGCAGCACATGCCCGGGTGCACAAATCAACTGGGAGAAGGGGGATTTGACACTGCTGGGCCTGACTTGAGACAGTGGAAAAGGCATTTGGTCTTCTCAAAAGGTCCTCAATGAGATGTTCTGACCATGCCGAGCACTGATAGAACTCGGCCCACCAGCAACACCGCGCTGGGGCATCCCTTCTCTGCCCACATGCTACAGGGGTTCGTGCTCTTCCACCTAACCCAGCCAGGGCTGCAGGGTGCAACAGAAGCCAAATTTACTGACAGAATTCCATGCTCAGGATGGCTGGAGAGGTTTCTTTGCAACACCAATGTTTAGTTTCACGCCTACGTTCTTATCCTTCCTGGTATTATAAAATGTTCTTCCGTTACTGGAGTGACTGACTGTGATACAGCAGTGACTCACTTTTCCACGTCCTTATCCAGCTGTATTGCACTTACAAGGAAAATCCCCCTCCCACTGCTGTGCAACCGTGCAAACTAAATTTTACAGACCTCAGGGGCACCAGAACAAGGTCCAAACATCACAGTGAGAGTTTTAATAGGGGCTGCAGTCAGCTCTGCTGCTGGCTCTCCGTGAACTGGCGATACAGCTCCTAGATTCAAAGCGCAAGAGAAGGTGCTTAGTCCCAAACATGTTTATGCAGCACATCTGGATGCCTGGGCTCAGACAGAAAGCAGCGCTGCTTGAAAAAAAAATCATACATAAATACAAGCACATATAAAAAAACACTCTTTAAAACCAGCATTGCCCACATCGAGGAGTACCCATTGCAGAGCATTTGTTTCCTCCTAGTGGACCAGTATGTGATTGCAGTGCTGGCCTCTGGTGTTTTATATTACCCATTAAATTAACGTTCCTAAATTAAACATGCAGAAAATACCTGTAAATCACAGCTGTCTCCTCTTCAAGAATGCTGATTCTAGAAGCACTTGAATATTTGACATTCAGACTGTTTTGATGAGTCACACTCAATTACTGAAGAATCACTACTTTAATTTTTTCACCTTCTTAATGAACACTAACATGTTGAAAAGTAACACACAACAGAAATACAGTCTTACTCTGGGACAGGAATCCTTTGCTGCTTCGATATGAAAGATTCATACCACATTTTCACGTAGGAGTTTCAACGTGATGTGAAAATTGCACATTTGCAGAAGAACTTCTTTATGGTTAAAATTTGGCAAAAAAACCTAACCAATTCATTTCATGTTCTAGAGATTATTTGAGGAAAGCACTGAAGAGCAGAGATTTCAGAAAACACTTGAACTGGCAAGCACTCAGACTATCAGAAGATGATAACCTATCATGGAACTAAGGAAAACAAAGTGTTCTCTGTGATGCTCATCAAGACGGCTGGCAAGTTTGTTTACTCAAATTCGGGTATCTCTTTTCATTACCACGTTCAAACAGCTCACACAGATGAGTAACGGGGACTTTTCAGTACAGTACAGAAAACTGTACGTACATCAAAATAAAATTTAACCATTTTGTGTCAACATTTATAAATGTGACACTTCTCCAAAACAAACTCACCAGGACGTAAATCACCAAAGACTCTGCCTCTGCATCTTTGCTTCCCAGGAACAAAAACTTCTTAGGGAGCTCACTTCCCTGACGCCCAAACTCCAGGAAATAGTTTTATTACTTGGGAGACTCCTTTGAAATTTCACAACTTCACCTCTCAGAACATGAATGCAGCTTTCAGTGAACTTTTATTCCTACTAACAGGAAAAGAAGTCTCAGAAGAAAAACCCAACCCAAACACAGGTTCGCAATTACAGCAACGTTGGCACACGGCACTACTCGGAGAGTAACTCTCCCCTGAAAGAAACAGCACGCCCAGGAGATAACACAGACATTACAGCCTCAAGACTAAGGTGAGCTCAAATGTGTATTTGACAAAAATACAGAAATACCCAGTATCATATTCTAGTAATACAGATAGAACTTTGTTTTGGATAAAAGCAATGTATTTGACAATTTAAGGTTAAAACAACTTTCCATACACATCAGTACTCAGCCAAGTAAAAAATATCAAGTACCTTTACAGTCAAGACAGGAAGAAAAGATGGAAACTAAACATACTTGACTGCAACTTCTTACAAGCAGAGGTCTCTCTCAGACAATAGCACTCCTCCTGCAAACCCTCTTTCTCTGTGCCACCTTCTCTACTTTTTGTGCCAACTGCCAAAGTTCAGACCAGGCAGCTAACACCCGAGCCTCTGAAAGTCTCACATCAAGAATATATGAAACATTTTCTTCAATCTTAACCAGTCAGATCAACTAGACCTTTAAAAAATGAAGTAAAAATAAAATTAAAAAAAACCCAAAACAAACAACAAACCCTCTACTGCCCCTGTCACCTGGAAGAATCCTTAAGGGTCCAGGTTAAAGTGTCTACTTCCTAAAAATGCCTTTCTACTAGCTCTGAGGTAGTCTCTCTGTCCCAAGACATTGAGAGCACGACGTTAACAAGCTGCAGTCTCGCTGATGGATTGGGTTAAAGACAAAACTGTCCTCAGCCACCCCACTCTTTGGGTTTTGCTTGTAGTCATTTACGTGTTACTAAATCAAAGCTACTATTTACTCTAAGGAATCTGACACAATAGCCATTAATGCAATCACGTCAGACAAGTGCCATACAAAAGGCGGGCAAGACCTCTCCTTGTCTCATCCTTCCTTTCCCCCTTGTTTCTAGCTGTCACTGCAGTCTTCCCATGTCCACATCCGTTCTTTTGGTAGAATTAGCTGAACCACATTAACGGTCAGCCCAGGGAGGCAGGAGTTATTTAAGACACATAGAGCCTAAGGCCACTTAGTAAGAAAGAGGTGCCGTCTTCATCCACAGGAAGAGTCCTCTGGAACCAGCCAGAGCAATGATGAAGCAGACAGTAATGATGGCTGGGATTCTAGTTTTGATTTTAGCTCCTGGAATAAATGGGCATAGCCTCCCACACTCAAATGTCCCTGGATCTGGGGATGTCAGCTTCACTCCTAGAGACCACAAGTGAAACTAAGGCTTTCTAGAAACAAAGACAACCCTACCACCCCCTACCCATCACTCTGAGCACTTTGTATCTTTCCACTTGTCTATTAAGAAATTCTTGTAGAGACCATCTTCCTCATCCTACTCTAAATACAGGTCTGCAGTTCCAGTAGTACCTTCTTAATACCAGGCAGTAGTAGGATCAAGTTTCAACACTGCTGTAAAATCAAAGGTTAAGTTGCCCTTTAGTTCCATCTTGCTTTATAAAAGCCTTTTATGTTGTCTGTTCATAGTTAGCAATTTTGAATTTGTTCTTCTACAGACGCCACACCAAACAGTAGTGTAATAGGCCAAACATGACACCTGCAGGAAATGCAGCATAATCAGAGGTTAAGCTGCATTTTTGGCACCATAGTTTCCTTCCTGCTGCTGCCTTTTACATAGAAATCTATCCAGATCTTTGACTTTAGAACCTCTCCTGGATTTTAGGATTTACCTTTTGAACACACGTTCTACTGAATAGCTTCAGAGTAGTGCACATGTATTTGAAAGTAATTTAATACCCATTTTCTGAAGTACATTCTATGTGTCATTTTAGCTTCATACTCGATGAGAGGGTACACACACTTTACAGGACAAAAAATATAAACCATGACTATTTAGTAAATTAAGCATTGTAGTGATTAAAACAAGACAAGCATCAGAGAAAATACACATGCTGAAGCCTGATGTATATGCTACACCGGAAAGTCTTCAGTGATATGACAAAGAATTTGTGGTTTTTCCCCCCAATTACAAGTGAGCAGAGAATTTGTCAGACATTCATTTTGTAGCTTCTACTGTCCACTCTACGCCTCCTTCCTCTTGATGATCAGAGGCCCAACGTTGTCGCCAGTTTCCTCGTTGTGCTTTGTGTGAGAGCCATCACACAGCGGGAACTGAAAAAAAAAAGAAAGAATAAACACATCTAAAGTACATCTAGAGTCAGAATTAGGAACCTAGGTTGAAAGTTCATTAGAAAGCCTTCTCATTAAGTCATCTGTGACCACAAACCAGAACTTGCATGCTAGAGTCTCAGGTCTCCCCGAGTTTTGCCTGAATGCTAGTTCTGGCCGTGTGAACGCAGAGTAGACGAGAGACTTGTGAAAAACCAACAACTCCACTCTTAGTTCGCTTTCCTGCCTCAGGCCAGCACAAAGAAAATGCAGCCTGAGCTGGCCTTCAACTGTAACCTACCTGGAGTATCTTGCTCTCAACTTTGCCCCACACTCTGTTTTCCTGGGCAACAGCCAGAGTTGAGTGAAGTTACAGAATATAAGTGGGGTGAGGAAGAGAAACAGAAGGAGATCCTTCGCTTTTTTTCCCCCCCTGGTTTTCTGTAGCACACGATGAGAAAAAGGGCAGTTTCCATAGCTCATCTCTTAAATAAGAGACACCTACATATTAGTCCTGCCTCCAGACAGGTAGAGTGGCAAACCACCATTGCTTCATCCTGACACAGCTCCCTTAGCTCATCAACACACAAGGTCCCTTTGCGCAAGCTAACTTCCATGGTAGGATTTTGACCTCTTAATGGAAATAAACTGCACTTCCAACTGACACGGCCATTTCAAAGGCTCTTAAAGGTAGCACTGAAGAAGTAATTTGAGGAAATGTTTGCTCCATTAAAAAAAAAAAAACAAAACAGAAAACAAAAAACCAACAACCCCTAGAACAGCCTGAGTCAGAGCAAGACCCACAGGGATTCCTTTAGCCAGCTGTAACTGCCCAGGTCCCAGACCAGTCACAATCACTCTGCTCCTGGGCAGGTCTTTTCACCTGCAAGAGCCAAAGGATGTTCTGTGAAGCAGTAAGAGTGAGGTTAGATCCCATCACTTCTTAAGGTTGCATTTTCGGGGCTGCGCCTCCTCTGCAGAGGAAACTGGAGATGATCATACAAATTGCACACCAGTATTTTGTATTCAGTTACTATTTTGTTTGCTTAGAAGTAATGGGAATCAAAGTCGGGCATTACTTGGCTTGTGCCTTTGTAAACAGCAATATTCCTTTCTAGTACAGTCACAGTCAAACAGTTTTTGACACCCCACTGATCCCAATGATCAATGCCTCAGTCATAGCTCTTGGAAAAAAAAAAACCACCCTATCACCTTAATTAGAAACAAAGGACTGCATGAAAACAATATAACAAAGACAACATACTTGCAAAAAAAAAATCCCAGAGCTTTAAAAATAAAGCCACATGCCCTACAAGGTAGTGTTGGGGGAGAGTGAGGTGAGGTGGGTTTTTTTTGTTTTTCACAGTTACAAAATGTCAAAACCCACGCAATAAGTGGCAGGTGATGTTTCTGAATAAAGAAACCTCGAATTCGGAGAATACTCATCTAAGCTGATTCATGCAGGAACTTTATCATCATGTCAGTCATTTGTGACTCAATGAGTAGGTACTGGCAGACATTTGGAAAAAATCTAAGCAAATAAGAACATATGTTCATGGGACACTGACCAGCTTCCAACCAGATGTTCCTGGGCCAGTTGTTTTTCCATGCAACACTACAACCCACTGGTCTCCACAGAAGCATCAACCCAGCTTCAGTCAGACATTAACATCTCACACGCCCTAAAGAGACAAGCCCACAGGCCAACTACAGCAACATTAGCACTTCAAGTTTGCAAATGACAAAACCGGTGGTATTCATAGGCTTCAGATAGCATCAAGACATCTTTAACAGCTACCAACTCTGACTGCTCTGAATTCATCCTCTGGGTCAGCTGGTCTCAGAACCAGTGGCTAGGGACACTAGACTTAATCTCTGTCACCTTGAAGGCCAGACACTGAATAGATGGATCCTGGGCCTGACACAACACATTCATCCTTGATGAACACAAAGCAAGCTACCAATAGCGGCCAAAGCTATTGGCTATTGGAATTGTGAAATGATCTGGACAGCTCAGCTTATTTCCCTTGACACTGAACAGGTTTAGATTCCCTACCCCTAAACCCACCCACATTTCCTCTGATGTTCTACAGCAGTAATACTGGTAAATTTGTACATTCAGTTTTTCCCCAAAACTTGTCGAGCAGTGTTATGAAGTGTCTGCAGAGCATGGAGGCCGTTTAAAGAACTACCTACAACCTACTTCAATGGATAATTACATCCCAAGACAGACTTATTTGAAGATATCTTGTGGGGGTTTTTTAAACCCATGCACTCCACAAAGACTTTGGCCAGCACAAACAAAAAAGAGACCTGGAAGTATACGATTTCAGAAAAAAAAAAAAAAACAATGGAAANAGTATAGTCCAACTGTTTTATTCTTCCCTGTAGGGAAGAACACCATGAAGTCAGCTGCAGTGCCTGCACACCACCAGTGCACACAGAAATATCCTATGGTTCATAATGCTACTGGTTCTATTAGCAGGCTCATGCCTGAGATGAGGCTAAATCTGATGAGCAGCACTCACACGATCGTACAAGAGGATATTTCTTCTAATCTGTATATGGAACAGAGATCCCCATAGATCACTTATTTTTTAAGCAAAAACACATTGGGTACTAATTGCTTTTAAAGTAATTGTAATTCCCTGCTTTGGAAGCACACACAGTCTACCATTTTGCCATCATATAAACATTTTCTTACAAATTTTAACAAGATCCTAGTTTGAGAACTGCACAAAACAGATAATGCTAGCTAAGTACTTGTACAGATGACAAGCACATGAGAACGATGAGGGAATGTCTCCGTATTTTATTACTGCTTGGCAATAACTGAACACGAGAAGAATCACGCACACCATCTTAAAGATCATTCTAACCCACCAGACAAGGCCAACCCATCAGGGCAAGAGGAAGGCAGCAGAATGGTAAACTGCAGTCTTGGAAGCACAGCATGCTGATTAAATCACTCCTTATTAACCATCAGTGGAAGAAAACAAATGCCTTCCAAATTTTCCACTGCTCTCCTTAATGCCTTTACAAGATCTTTCAGGTCAGAGTTCTAATAATGGACTCATCATAAGGTAGCCCTATCTACTTCCTCTTAGTACGCGATTACAGAGCCCTAACTCAGTAGGACAGTATGTTCCTAAACTGACAACACCCCTTCAATATATGCCAGAACGTACATAAGATTTTTATTTCGCACAAAAAAGATAGTATCAAACAATAGCTAGAATACTGCCAAGAGCTGCAATGCAACCAATAAACCCCGAGACCATCTTCCATCTCTCTACTTTCTGCTTCCTACTCTGTTTTCTAAACGAACACCACAGCTCAAATTAGAATTCCCCCAGAAGCACCGAAAGAGGTGCCTACACACTTTCAACCTGAGGCAAATCCAAATTCTGATATTAAAACTAAGTGCCAATACCTACTCTTTCTCCTCCCCCTTTTTCTATTCTGAAGCTCTAGCCCTTGTGGCAGCTTCCAGCACTGGATTCTGACTGTCAGTTGAGACTTACCGCAAAGATTTAGTGGCAATGCTGCTATACACATGCCTGGTACCTGCTGCCTGCTGTACAGCCATCAGCGCTGCATGGAAATGCACATAGTTCCCTGCTGTATAATCACACGACACGTAACTTAGTCCAAAGAGCAGAGTGGGGCAATGGTTGGGTGCAGAATTTTGTTTCTCAGTCCAGGCAGAGAAAAGCTGACATACCCATCTCCACAGAACTATTTCAGAATTAAGTCATCATGCTGCCTAATCCCCAATAATGCTTTAGTGTTAAACCAAATACAGCTACAAATGTGTAACTTCCCAAGTTATTTGTTTCCAATTCTGGGCTCCTTACAAAAAAAAAAATACCAAAAAAAACCCCATATTGAGGTGCTGGAGCAGGTCCAGAGAAGGGCAATGGAGCTGGTGAGGGGTCTGGAGAACAAGTCCTCTAAGGAGAGGCTGAGGCAGCTGGGGGTGTTCAGCCTGGAGAAAAGGAGGCTGAGGGGAGACCTTCTGGCTCTCTCCAACTCCCTGAAAGGAGGGGGTAGCCAGGGGGGGTCAGTCTCTTCTCCCAAGTCACAGGCCAGGGGACAAGAGGAAATGGCCTCAAGTCTAACCAGGGAAGGTTCTGATTGGAGATCAGGAACAATTTTGAGAGGGAAAGGGTTCTGAAGCCTTGGGATGGGCTGCCCAGGGCAGGGGTTGAGGCCCCATCCCTGGAAGGATTGAAAAGCCGGGTTGACATAGTGCTTAGAGACATGGGTTAGGGATGGGTTTTATCAGAGTGAGGGTGATGGTTGGACTGGATGATCTGAAAGGTCCCTTCCAGCCTGGACAATTCTATGACTATATAATTTTCACCTACAATATAATGGAGTCAGATCTGACAACAGTAGGAACTGGAAGTTACAACACCTGGAAAACTGTAGCCTGTGGCCCCATTAGACCAGTGTCTAAGGCTTGAGAAGTCTAGTATTCAGTTCACAGAGAGCAAGCCAGATCTCAAGGCTGTTGGCCTCAGTTATCTGGCTTTGAAGGTCTGTATTATTTCAGTCTCCACACATCTTGCACCTTGACATCTGAAACAGCTTTTAAATATGTGTCATTGGTAAATGGACAGGACTACTCATGCAATCCACTTTCTCTTATTACAGATCTCAGAACTACCACTACGGATAAAATATACAGATCTCAGCTACATCAAGGGCCATGAACCTCTACCATAGAATTAAACATGATCTTAGTGTTATTGAAAGGCTAAGGTGTCATGCTTACCATGAATTTTAAGAAACTGTGGCAACCCAACTTCATATGCAAGTCATGTGGACCAGAGTCTAGGCCAGACTTTTAATTGCTCAAATACAGGGACTTAAGAGTACGCCATCATGATTTCACTGGCTTTAATTTAGGATTATCGAGAGAAGATATAGATGTCCTATCCCTGGAAGTGTTCGAGACCAGTCTGGATGGGGCTTTGAGCAACCTGGTCTACTGGTAGATGTCCCTGCCCAGGGCAGGAGGGTTGGAACTCCATGATCTTTAAGATCCCTTCCAACCTAAACCATTCTGTGATTCTATAACTATTTTGAGTTACTAAGGCATCAATGTATTAAGTCCATCTGTCTAGATTCTTCAAAAGCTTTTAATCACAATGATCTTTTAGATTACCTCCATCACAACGCATTGCTGTACTCATGTGGCAAGAGGTAGCTGTCTACAGTACACAGCAGTGCTACAACAAATTCAGGACAGAACAGCAGTACCACTGTAACACCCTCTGTGCAAGCCAGGCTCTTCCCAAAACAATTCTGCATGCACTTTGTCTACAAGATTTAATGATGGACTCAGGCATTGCAAGTGACAATTTGACACCAAGAGACTTCTTAATCAATTTGTGTTAACACCATGAACTAGCAGCAAGGTACTTTCTGACTGACAGAGTAAGCTTCCAACTTCCTCCCACAGGAGGTGTTTAAGTTCCTTTCAGACTGTGGTTCCTGAACTCCTACAGCCAACAGGCCAGTTTGGAATAAGCATCCATGTCAGCACAGCCAGCACACAAAATGTTATCTCTCATCCATGGCTCTGCTCCACACAGCAGCTCTGCTTTCAAGGATCTGCTTCTTCAGAGCTACAGGAACATTTTGTTCACTATTAGCACTGATCTGCAGGCTTCACTCTTAGTGACAGCATAATTATACATAGTTCTAAGGACTAAAATACCACTGCATCTCACTGCAAAAAAGTTTAGGTGAAAAGCAGTTAGTTTCCTCTAAATAAAGCAGCTTGAAAATAGTTTTGTTGAAAGATGCATGCACATGAACGGAATTGGACCATTTTTTTCTTACCTTCTTAGATCTCCAGCAACGGCAGTACACAGCCTTATCTCCCAGATCTTCCATATCAAATGCATGGACTACCTTGGGGTTATCCTTCTGGATATGGGGATTCACCACTGCTTTGCAGCATTTGTCTTTAGAGAGAATTTTTTTGTAAGCTAGATACCCAACCGCAGCTGCTCCAGCAGCTAAAGAGACTGCAGCAATCCATTCAACTAGAATGGGAGAAAAGAAAATAAGAGACTGTAAGTCTTTGACCACAACATTCTATTAAAACTACTCAGTAGTAAACATCTTCATGCTTGTGGCAACACCTTTAAGTTCTAAGAGACCATTTTGTTCTGCAGTAGTAACACAGTACTTCATAAGAGTCTTTTCTTCTGACACTCAATGAATCTGCTCCTTTCAGAGTTCTCCTTCACCCCAATCCCTTCCATGCAAGGGTAAGGATTAACCTGGTAGGGTTTGGGGTATTTTTTTTCCACATTTTATTTAGGAATCTCTCATGACAACATAGGAAGTATAGCATTTCTAAATTCAGTACATTAAACCAGCTGTAAGTACACCATGTAGCAGCAAAAAAAACCCCCCATGTGGTGTTTTTTTCAATTGCAGAAAAGTCACTAAAGAGGAATATTCAGCACCAACAACCCAAGCAGGATCTCCCCAAGGCAGCTTTTAATTTAATGCATGTCCTAACTGAAAAAACTGAACAAGTGTTTGCCAATGGGTAATTATTTAATGTACTACCAACAGTAATAAAAGCCATGTTAGATCAAATCCCTACTGTGGTGTACAGGGAAAAAAATGATCAAAAAAGATTATATTTCATAATAATAGCACAAATTTATTTTTACTGCATTAGGTCCTGACTCTCTGACAAACAACTTCCATGAAGAAATCCTCTTACCAACACCTCTCATCCTCCCTTGTCTCCCTCTAGTTATCGTCAAAAATCTTTGCAGTCTGGCTCAATTTCAATTTCGTTTCCTTTTCTGCAAGGAGTATTCTCACTGGTTTGTGACTCTATTGTTTTCCTTCTGCCTCATGAAAATATGCTGGCCTTCAGCCCAAAAGTTCTGGTTGCAGCAACAGCCTGGCCGTTTATCCCAGAGCAGCAGGTGGTTGCTCGCTTCTTAACTTTTCATCCACCCCATCTAATCACACATGTACTCACACACGTACATACACACTCTATAGATTAGTAAATCAAACAGGAATGTGTATTTTAGCATATTTACACAACTTAAGAAAACTAGAGCAGTCTCCAGTTGGGAATTTCTATCTTGGCCTTCCATGTTTGCATTGTATTTCAAAGATGCCAAGCCAGATGGCATCTTTACAGCAATAGACATCACTGCATTATAAAGCCTTTGTTAGTTCTTGCTACTTTCCAAGGCCAACTGACTTGATGTATTAACACTGTAAGTTTTCAGTAAAAGTATCCAGAAGGCTTTCTGCCCTGCCCTGCAGCCTTTTCTAAACTCCATACCGAGGCCTTTACTTAGCTAATATGGTGCTTTATCTCATATGCACAATGCTGATCCACGGGTGTGATGTAGCAATATGTGGAATCAGACAAACATCCGTACGATGTCTGCAGCCTGGTAAGATCAGGGAAGGCAGGCACTCCTTTAGAGTCTTACTTAAAAAGTAAAAGATGCAGAAATCCTTCACAGTTCATTTTCTTGGTAAATGAAGCAGAAGAGACCAACAGACACTGAGAGAGACCTCCCCTGCAATCGAGTGACAAACCCTCCCTGTAACAACAGGTTGATATCAAGAGACAGAAAAGCATCATTTACATCAAAGATTTTAGGGTGTGTTTCCCTGCTCCCAAACTCCTTAGAGCACTAAGAGCTCCAGAGAGCAAATTGTGAATTCAGTGGGTTTATATCCATTCAGTGAGTTCTCAGCTCTTTATCTCCCTGTTACAAACTCACCAGAGTAATGCATCAATTTTATTAGGGTAAAGAAACGAGGAGGTGAAATTAAAGAAGGGGTTCTATGAAAATCTGCTTTAATTTAGCCAAATAACCCAAACCAATCCAAAAAACAGCTACAGCTTAAATCAGAGGCGGCAGGTTCTCCCAAGGAAAGCTACTGCAGAGAGTCTGCGGTGGCACCCTTTACCCTTCTCACTTGAGCACATTTTCCTAAGCAGAAGAGGTCTGTGGCAGGGAGAGGGTACCCAGCCAGCTCAGGGACAAGCTGGGTCTGAAAAGTTCAAAGTGATTTCTGATGAAATGTCAAGTGTAACTACAACAGCAGCAGGCAGTTTTTTGGTCTTCAGAAAAGCAGCAGTTACAAGGATTGCCCAAGGTGCACTGCCAATGCACCAAATCTTAACCAACATATTTAAATAATTGATGAGGGGAGGGCAATAAAGTGTATCCATTCCCTTCAGGAAACTAAGGGGAAAGAGTGACTTCAATAAAGACCAAAGATGACTCCTCTAACTGAACCACCTTTTAAGGTGCTGCACCTTAAGGAAGCTGATCTTCTATTGTACCTATCCAAGTCCAGGTCATCTCAACAAACCAACAGAGGACAAGATTCTGATGACAAAATTTTTTTCTATGATTTGCAGTGTGAACAGGAAAGTCTGTACTAAAATTCAGCAGCCTTGCAACACAATCAGAAGAACTGTCCTGCACATCTGTAGCTAACCCACATCTTTCTGACCACCCTTCAGGGCCACCTACCACATAAGCACGCACAGCACATCCAGCTCAACAAGCAGAGATCATTAAAGTAATTGTCATCTACTTCTTCTCCCAAGGCCCGGATTCTGCTACAACACACAGAGGCAGATTGTGTACATACAAACAGCTTTTTCTTATAATAAATCATAGTGCCTATTTTACAGCATTATCTGGCTTTCATCACTTCTCTGGAGCTGTATCAGTGTGGAAAACTACATTAACCAATAACACATGAAATCCAAACATTTAAAGTGGTTTATTCCTTAAATCTCAGCATTGCCTTAATAAACATAATGTGAATTTATGAAGCAATTTGAAATTAACAAACGGGCTCCCTCTCTTACAATTATATCTTCCTGCAAGGCTTCAGAGAGAAAAAGTTCCCTTGTCAGCTATTGTTTTTGTTTCACAAACAGATTTGGAAGAGCTGGAATGCCCAGTTCATCCTTCAAACTAAGTTAGCAATAAAATTGCACCTAGAAGGAAAAACACTTTTCAGAAACTTTTAAATACTTTAAACTCTGTTTCAAGAGGCCTCTGGTGCCAATAACAGTTCACTGCCAAACTTTTAAGGTCATGCATGTATTACTTGAAGAGGCATCCATTAACAGAGTGCCATTGACATGGATTGTCAAGGTTGTGTTGGGTTTTTTTTCTTTTTAAAATAAAAACACCAAGAGCAACTTTTGAGTGATTATTAAACAAATCTCGATTCTGATGTAATACCAAAACACCGTGTTACAAGTCACAATAGGACAAGTCACTACAGGCCCCTGTAAGAGAGCTGAAAAAGTGTTTCAACGTTGTAAGCACTAGATAATGGAAAGGGTTTGGCTAAAACTCCAGAAATCTTAACATGTAAAGGAGAGAAGGAAAGAAAGTTGGAAAGAAAGAAACAGAAGTCCAAAGAATGCAATCCCCAGAGAGCAGGCCGTGCACAGAAGTAAACAAATAATCAGAAGATGAGAACAGCAACAAGCCAACGGTGGGAATTTATCTTCTTCTTAAGACACATCCTAATCGACATGGGATTTGGACCACAATGTGTCTCTTCCCTTCTCTCCCTAAACAGCTAGAAAAATTGGTCTGGATGTTTCCACATCTAGGCTACAAAGATACTTTGAGGATCTACCAGAAAGCTCAGATTTCATCTGCATGAAAAACACACTTATACCACAAGTGCCTGGAGAAACTGAGATGGTCTTGGCTCCACCAGGAGTACACAATCCTTGTTCAGAAACATATCAATTTACTTTCCAGGCCATGACAAGCACATGGGGGATAGCTGCACTCCTACATTAGTCCAAGACAGTCCGAAGAGGCAATTTTCAAGTTACCTCTGCTGCTTAAAAAAATGCTCATGACATTTAAATTTAGCCACAGAGTACTAACTGCAAACATTAAAATGCCTTTTTTTCATTGTTGTCATCTTCAGAAGCGCTTATAATGTCAAGCATTGTTCTCCCCATTTGGTTGCCAACCAAGAGGCTATTGTTGTCCAAGAGTCGTTTATGGCAGGTCCACAATGGAAGGCCACCCTTGTGCAAGCCTCTTGTGCAGAAACACATGACACTTGCTCAGTGAGGAGTCGTCCAGGATAACTGGCTGCACAGAAAGCCTAATAGTAAAAGCCAACCAGATGGGCAAAGTCACTTCTGCCACTTCACTGCATCCACAAGAAATAGGATTATGACTGACAGGTTTAATTTAACTGAAGCCACAAGGTAAAGAGACCACCTGAGGGAGAAAGACTGTTGGATCTGGCAGGTAAGTGGCAAAAGACTGTGATAAGATCCATGGTCAGTGCAGTGTCACACAAACAACCACACTAACAACAAAAAAAGCCCTACCAGTGCTATTCAACACCTTCCAAAAGGTAACCTTTGAGCACATATACACACCAATGCTGCACAGAGAAGCAATTAACTCTCCAATTCCTACCAGGAATTACATCCTGCCAAAGTATGGGAAATTTCTGGTGTCTAGTTTTCAGAAGGGAATGAGGCATTAGTGTGGTTTCCAAAATTCAACAGCCTAAAACACACAGAGCTGAGGACTGAGCTGGGACCTGCCAGTCACTGACCGAGTTTAATGTTGACAGAAATCACATTTAGCATATGCCACCTCCTCCTAAACAAACCACCCTCCAGACTCCTCTGACCGGCCATTCCCCTGTTTTTCTGCAATAAGGAGGATATTTTCAGTTTCATTAGGAGCATGCTCTTCTCCCGCCCCCCCACAAACCAAGCCTTCTTCTCAATTTCTAGGGTATAGCAATTGTTCTAATTCCTGCAAGCTTATAAACGACAGCAAGCTGCCCTTGGGAGTACAACCTGGCTGCAAGCTACCATTGAATCATTCTAATGACTTCAATTTGATTATTTTAATAAGTACAGTCTTCCATCACAATAACCCATTATAGACCACAGCAACGCCTTTACCAACACCCTCTGTACCAGAATTGTATGCAAAAATGCCTATTTGGATGGAGTCCCTTGACTTAAGGGCATAAATCCTGAACAGCTTTGCGACTGGAAATGACAGCCAGGCAGGTGAAGCTTTTTTTTTTTCCTAAAGAAGAAAGCAGATAATTAATCTCTCCACTCTGCCTTCCATCCATCCTGTCTTGCCTGGGTGCCCAACAGCATTTAAAACACACAATGCTACTTCAGGAATGGCTTAGAACAATCATGACACAGCACAAGAATCACTCTTATGCGTACAGTAAGGTATGAGTCTTCAAGGACAAGTTAAAAGCCCCCCAGAATTCCACTTTTCCGTGAAATTCACGCCCGGCAGCTTCACATAAACCCCAGAGGCAAACCCCAGGTGGCAGAGGGAAAGTCCAACGTAAAACACCAGTACTGTAATAAAACCACGCAGAAATGGGCTGTCCCCCTGCCACGGGTAAAAGCCGGCGAGTGGCCGGGGCCGTCTCCCAGGCCCGAAGCGCACCTGAGGGCCTAGCAAGGA
>VXBJ01001065.1:498309-537486 GCA_013400055.1 Nycticryphes semicollaris
AGGAAGGGGGGGGGTGGGGGGGAGGTGGTGGCCCCTAGCCCTCCCCAGGCGGCTACCAAAGATGATTTTAGTTACGCTCGTCTCCAACCCACCACCTTCAGGCCGGCACCAGGGGTCACCCGCCTCCCCGCCGCCATTTTGTCCCCCCGGGGGTCCGGCGGGGAGAGACAGCACCCCCTCCTCTGCCTGCCCATCCTCCCTTCCCTTCCCGCCCGCCGGCACGCGGGGTGCACGCAGCCACCGCCGCCCCCGCACCGCTCCTGGGGCGCGCGCCTACCCCGTACGGAGGAGTTCTGCCCCAGCCCCATGGCTCCCGCCGCGCTGAGGGCACACGCATGCGCCGTCCGACAGACCGCCTACTCGACAGACCGCCCACTCCTCCACCCGCAAGATGGCGGCCAGGCCCGCCCCCTTAGAGGCCGCCCCGCCCTAAAGGCAATCTAGTGTCCTGAGGACGCACTTTATCAGGATGCGTAGGGGTAGGGTGAGGAGTAATGGTTTTAAACTGGAAGAGGAGAGATTTAGATTAGATACCAGAAAGAAATTCTTTGCTGTGAGGATGGTGAGACCCTGGTCTGGGTTGCCCAGAGAAGCAGTGGCTGCTCCATCCCTGGAGGGGTTCAAGGCCAGGCTGGTGGGAGGTGTCCCTGCCCAGGGCAGGGGTGGGAACTGGATGGTGTTTAAGGTTCCTTCCAACTCTAATTATTCTATGGTTCTATGACTCGGTAAATGGTTCAGAAGGTGGTGGTGTATGAGCCCTCTCTTGCGTGTTTGTGGGGAGGAAAACGTAAAGAGTGGTATCCTCCGAGCGGCAACTGCCTTAAACCTCCCGAACGCAGCTGTTGGTGCGAGAATTATTGGTCTTGCTTAAAAACAGGCTGCTTCGCCTCTCCGTTTTCTTTTCTCCATGTCCTGGCGTTGCCTGCACATCTTTTGTTTTCTGCACACAAACAGTCCTAACGGCCCTTTAGTTTCCACCGAATCCACAGGGAGAGGAAAAAAAAATTAAAACTCGCGGTAATTTTTACGATGTAGAGAAAGAAAACGTGTCAGGGTGACAGCCGCGGGCCTTGAGGTCACGGCCTGCCGCCAGGAGGCAGCCACCCCCTTCAGGACTACACTTCCCGGCGTGCCCCGCGAGCAACAACCTCCCCTATCCCCCCCGCCCCACCCACTGCGCAGGCGCAGGCGTACACAAAGGGCCCGCCGCCGCGGCGCGCGCCGATGCCNCGCGGCGCGCGCCGATGCCGTTAACCGCTCGCTTCTCCCACCCCCCCCGGCCGCGCTCCCCGCTGCCGCTAGCTCCACGCTCCCATGGCACTGAAGCGGATACAGAAAGTGAGTTTGACCGGGGGGGGGAGAAAAAAGGTGGTGGTAGCCGGGTGAGGGAGCCGTCGCCTGGCGTTGTCTCTGTCTGGTGCCCGTCGCTGCTCTCCCGTGAGCCGCCGAGTCGCCTCAGGGGGCGGAGGGGCCCAGGTCAGCTGTGCCGGTGGGGAGCGGGCGTGAGGTGGGGAAACGGCGGCTCTTGGCGGTCTCCATGCCGTTTTGGGGGCCCTTCGCCTTCTTGAAGGCCCTCTCACCCCCTCAGTGCTGTTAATAAACTGCCTGAGGTGTTTCCCGAGGCCGTGTGACTGAAGTACTGGGTGAAAGGCGAACTCGTCCTCAGGAGTTATCTTTAGTAGAGGTGTAAAGGGAATATCTGTTGCCAAAATATTGTGTTCCTATGGCGCATGGCTCAGTTTGCTCTGCGCTAACCAAGTTGTGGGTTTGGTTTGAGTTTTTTTTCCCCGTTAGGAAGTGCTGTTAGCCCAGTACTGCCTGTGACCTTTGAATTATACCAGTTGTAGCGGTTTTGGATGATATCTGTAAATGGTCAGGCTTCCAGTGAGGAGTAAATGTCTAGATTCCTGTCGTTTGGTAAGATTGAACTGGTTATTGTACAGTACAGACCAAAAAAGTGTTACAAAGGGTAAGCATAGAAGTTGAGTTAACATTAGCGCATTGGCCGTGTTATAGAATACGTGGTGTTTTGTTGCTGTCGATGCACTATGTGTTTGTGCTGTCTTTGTTTAGTGACTGAGCTGTAATTCTTGTTCTGAATTTCCCTTTTTGTTATTGGAAAACGGTGGTGTTATAGGAATAGAATTCTATCGGGAGCAGTTAACCCTGGAGCAAGTAGGTTTCAGATGCCCCACAATAGCCATAAAGCTGTTTTTAACAGTTTGTGATAGAAGTTGGTAGTTAGATCATGTTGCAAATGTGTTTATGCCTTTACAGGTAATTAGGGGAGACTTTTGTTACTTCACACTGCATATTTGTTATAAATAGTTCATATGAACGTTATATCAAATAATAATGACTACAGTGATTTTTCTCTAGCAGTGAGTTTTGTTACGTTTCTACATATCAAGGGAATGCTTTATATCTTCTTGGTCTTTTAATATGCTACCTTTTCTTTGACGATCTTGTTACCCTTACATTTCTAATAAAAGGTTTGTTCTGAATACTTTTTTCCCCCCTTGTTCAATTTAATGCTGCTAAGGTGAACAGACAAAGCGGAAAGTCTGGTACTCTTCTAGTGCTTTTGAGATGGAGTGGTAATTTGTGGGCTTCCAAATGAGGTCCTGCTAAAATAGGATTCTTCTCCATATTTTACATTTTTCACATTCCCTGGATAATTTTTCTTTCTGCTTTAGAGACTTCCATATATATTGGAAAGGCAAGCTTTTCTTCAGTGTAACATTTAAAAACTTTGTGTTTAATAGGTGTGAAATTACAGGTAGACCATTTATGAAAGAATATCTTTCCTCCTGTTAGTCTTATTAGATTCTGTTTCTACTCCTTAAAAATGAAGAAATTATTACCAGGATGCTGACTTGAAGTATAAGTAGTATGAGAATTCCTGATTAGTAACTTCTGTCTGAAACGTGAAGAGATAGCGGGGAAGGACCCACCAGAAGAGTTGATGTTAGATTCAGAAGTGGTTATCTCCTGTTCCTAGTTTGCTGCAGAAATTACTATTGCTGGCTTGCTTTGTTTTGTTAAATACCCTCATCACTATCTCCTGCCTTTCCAGGGTAAGAAAAAAATACTGCTAGAGGGATTTGGCTAAGAGTCTGCCAGAGCAGCAGTAGACGAGAAAAGTGGCAAGGAAATATGATTATTTCAAGTGGAAAGTTAAAATGAAATGGAGAAGTTGGGAAAGACAAACTATCTTGTGTCTTGATGTCACTGTAATACATAGAGCTTTCCTGAAAACGAGGGAATGTGATTTCAGATGGGCTATAAAGGTTGATACCTATGTTGTATTTCAGGGTAGGAAGGGATAAGATCTGGAATGGAGAAAATGCTGTAAGGATTGCAGTTTCACAAAGTGCCTGGAGCAACTCTTTGGAGAACAAAGTGCTGTCAGAATACACAATGGTGTTGCTTGGGAGCTTGTCAGTCTAGACATATTGTCTCAAGTTAAGCTTGGGTGGTTCAGAATTGTACTTACAACATAGCTAAGGGATTTTTATGGTAAGTTTGAGTGTTTATTCACAATTTTGATAACATGTGTGTTCAGGAGGAGAGTGCTTACAGAGGAAGGAAAGCCAAGATATGTAGAAATGTTAATAAGCATTTTTTGCCTTTTATTGATTGGGACTCCAATTTCTAAGTAATATGGCCATTATGATCAGTGTGGTTTCATCCCATCCTTCATGAATCTGTCTTGAGGGACTCCTCAAAAGAGGACAGCCTGCACATTTCAAGACTAGACATCAATAAGGGAAAGATATATTGTGTTTGGGAGCTTTCTTGAAATACAAGGAACCGAATAACAAAGGAACAAGCTGAGGGTAGAAGAGCAGCGAGGACATGAGCCCTGTGGTGCAAGCACAGCTATCAGTGCACCTCCATGAGAAATCAATATTAGAGTTCTTGGAAGGCTGGGGGTTTCTTACCTGTGTTAAGCTGAGGAGCCTGTATTAGTTTACCTTGTCAGTGCTTTACTCTGGCACAGTGTGAAAGAAGTGCGGTATATTTCTGTGCTGTCAAAAACTTAAGGTGTGCTCTGCGTGAGAAGTAGAATAAATGTTCCTTGGGGCCAGAGTTACTTCTCTGTAGTCTGTGATGCACTGATGAAAGAATACCCCGTGTTTTTGTGGCCATTGTAAATTTTAACTGTTGCACATTATGAAAACTAAACAAATAATGTAGGATTGCTCAGGGAGGTGGTTGAGTCCTCATCCTTGAATGTGTTTGAGAGTTGTTTAGATGTGGTGTTGGGGGATATGGTGTAGGGGAGAACTTCATAAAGTGGGGCTGATGGTTGGACTCGATCCCAAGGGTCTTTTCCAACCTGAACAATTCTGTGATTTCATTGGGAAGGGGTATTCTGTAAAGAAGCCTTTGTTGTTGCCGCCTCTGGAAATTAAGACACCATGGCAACTGGGTGAAGCAGAGAATAATTTAGGCTGTCAGGTCACGTAAGTTAGTGTGCAGGTCAGTTCTGCCCATCTGCCCTCTGCGGAACTGGTGTTCTGAGACTCCTGTTCTGAATCCTTTGTTTGCATATCTATTGCAAGTTTGCTATCACATCATCAGTTCAGGAGACTTTCATCATAAATCCTATACTTCTGGGCACTCCAGAATATATAATAACTCAAACTTGCTATTTTGAAATCTACACAAAACCAGTATTTCCTTTTGTTACAGGCATTAAAAAAAAAATGGATTTGGAAGAGCTTTTGAATCTAGTGACAAACTATTTTCTGACACATTTGAAGACCGATTTAAAAATAGCTGTTTGTTTTTATCTTTTTGGTGCATAGTCCTTGATTGTTCTTCTCCCACAACTCCGGAAGAATGGAAGCATTCAAACATTTAGATGCATCAATGAACTATATGTCCATTTCGTATGTGTGTAGTATATGGGTAGACTAACAGAACATACAGGATGGAATATTTGTTTTTAAAATAACTTTTGTTACTGTGAAGTCACCCAAGTAAATAAAGATTTATCTGTATTTGCGGTTTATGTTCTGACTTTAGGCTGTTGTGTCACATGCTGTATTTGGATGGTAAGAAACATACTAAGGAAACTTCCTCTTTGGATCTGTAATATAAAATGTTTTAATTAGCTTTCAAAATATCAGCTGTGATATCACTGTAATACTTTTTGTTCACATTAAAACTATGTATAAAAAAGAATACATACTTTATTACTAAGACTTAACTTTATATTGAGAAATGTTATGATAATACTTGCTTTGCATTTACCAAATCTACAAAGAACAGAGAACGCTTTAACTACTCTAAGTATAATCACTGGCCGTTTTTTGACAGATGGTTCCAAATGTGTAGAATAGCAGCAGTGTATGCATAGAGTTGGTAGGAAGTGAGTCTGTGGCCTACAGGAAATTAAGAACAACTGACAAATATAAACCCCTATATTTTAAATAATGGTGTGAAAAAGAGCTCTGCTTGTCAGTTTATGTCATTTAGAGAATTAAAATAGCTTTTAGTGATGCTGCCTGTCATTTATTTTGGTCTTCTGATAGTCTGCAGGCTTTTTTCCTGACTTTCTTTTTTTTTACCTAAAAAAAAGGAGACATTTTTAGGGCCTTTTTGTGTGTGCTACTCATGCTCACAGCCATTGAGTGTCCATGAGTCCTATGCTGTTTATCTCTTATTATCAAAGTATCCTCTCCTAAAAGCTACTGGAACAAAATTGTGAAGAAGCTTGACCCTCAATGAAGCTGTTAAAGTGGCCTTACAGTCTTCACCAGTTCTGTACTTTTATGAAATACATCCTATGTTATGTTTTGACAATGAGTACTAGTTTGTATTTTCACAAATATTTCCAGCATTTCTAGCTTACCATATTGTATTTTACATCTGTTAAACTCAACTTTGACATTTTTGCCTCTTGCTCCCCACAGAGTAGAGCTATTTGTTCTACAGTGTGTGGTGCAATGAAAGGTGATAATTTGGAGGCTTTGCTGTGTCTGTCTCCAGTAATTGTCACATAGCATTTGTAGCATTATGCTAATATTCCTTTATTAGCTACACCTGGTCATGGATCCTGCTTGCTTTTGTGCTGTGCTGATGTTCTGTAGTTAGAAACAGGAGAAATAGCTAGCTGTAGCACCCATTCATTGCAAACAGAAGTATAGAATTGACAGTATTCTATTAGACTCTGTAATATTCCCTAAGTTTGAGGGGATTAGAAGATTTATTCTTACAGCTGTTCTCAGCGTAGCTGTTTTCTCTGTACACGTTTATCCTGGCTGTGCTGGGATAGTGTGGCTCTTGATGGATGCTCTTTTATGTTGTGACATTAACCAGTGTTTGTAATAACTGATTCTTCTGTTTGCACTGCTTGCAGGCAAAATTTTGATTTTGTATGTTCTTAAAAAAGACATGACACCAGTGTATGCTGTAATTTGTAGTATTTACTTTCTCTTTTGAAACTGAATCTGCTTTGAGTTACAGATCCTTTTTGTTAGCCTACATCCATCAGTCTTGCACCAGCATTTTTTTATACCAGCAATTAAAAATATTGGTGTAGACAAAGCCTTGAAGTAACTAGACCTGCATCTTGTGGCTACGTAGTGATAATCCATAAAACATGGATGAAACTGCTGGAACTAATGAACTCAAAATCACAGGGAAATAGTTAGTGTCAACTGTACAATGCCTTACAAGCAGTTTGCTTGCACTTCTCCATGAGGTTTCTGCACATTGTCCTTTGACTCTTCAGCCTTATTTCTTGATACAGCAATGTTTTGGGCTTCTTGTAAAGAAGTAGCATCTTTGCCACTTTTGTAGAGAATTCTTGTATTCGACACATCATTCTGTTTGGAATATGTAAAATCATGAAGGTGTTTTTCTACATCTAATTACTCTAGCGTATCATCACAAGTGTTCTGGAATGGTCTGCTGTGGACATTGGCAAGTCAGTCTCACAGATGACATTCTGATGTATTTCCTTGCACCATTTCAAAAGATGTAGGAAAGGTTGAAGCCTAAAATTATACACTCCTGATAATTTTGCTTTGAATATAAAGCTTAAACAACATAACAGTATAAAGCTGAGTAGTTCTTAGTGTTCTATCAGAGCTTGATCTGAGCTTCTGTAGGTAAAGGCTCAAAACATTAACACTGTCAAATTCCATTTACAAAGTTTGATCATGTTACTATTTATTTGTGGTTTTAAACCACATTAGCTTCAATACATAATTTCTTATGGTTGGAAAACATGACTTGAATTTGCTCTGTCAGGATTTTTAAGTTTGGTCTGGCTTTGTTTCTTAGCTGCAGAGGTTCTCTACATGTATCATTGCTATCAGGTAGTGAAGCTGGTTCAACAGAGCCTTTCTTCATCGTTATTGGGGAAATGTTAATAGCAGGAGTTGATAGTTCTGGGTCGCATCAAGGTATAATTAAACATGGGGGTTTTGTTATGGACAAATTTCAGTACCTTTACCTTGAACAAGCTGAAGGTGTATACCAGAGGAGCCTTCCCCGGTTCCTACTGATTCTGATTTCCATGTGTACATAGGAACAAAAACCAGTTTGCATGGGTTTGAGGTATGTAAAAGGTCTTGAGGAAAGCATCTAATAAATGAGCATAGTGTTACAGACTTGTGACTCCAGAATTGCGTGCTTGCTTAGCAGTTTGTATATGCATAAAGAGATGTTTGCATGTGTTTTGGAGATTTTTTTGAGAAGTTAAGGAACATATTTTTTCCTGTCGCTGCCTTTAATTTAGTAGGCAGCCATGACTGCTCTAAAAAGTGTGATTTCTAGGCTTTGAGTTCTCCGTTTTGGCGAACAGTCTTGTGTAGCTGGCTCCTTTCTAGAGGGTGTACAAGACTTAATCTCTTTTTATGTTATATCTTGAGTTTCACATTAGAGTAGGCAGTGACTATAACTGCTCTGCTGCTAGTAATGGTGGTTACAACCCTTGTGACTCAGAAATTTGAGACTTGTTGACTCTTTTCATGTACTGGCAAGGACTTGGCTTTGCATAGATTGCTGGCTCTCTGTATCACTCCCTTAGTGAAATTTGAATCCTTGGATTAAAAAGGGAACTGTACTTTTAAGGGGTTTTGCTGTTGCCTTTATTAGTTAAAGTCTAACCCAGAGCGTTGTTTCTGGATCAGCATACAATTTCACTAACGGAATAAAGTTGAGGGCAGACAAGTAACACTAGTGGCCAACCTGAGATATTTCAGTACATATCAAAGAACTGTCTCTTCTTGGAAATTCCAAAGATTGTAAGGAGTGACTTCAGAGCAAGTAGTAGTATTACTGCTGTATTACCTGGCTGCAGATAGGTTGTAGTGACTGTTTTGAATTCAGGGTCAAGAGTGGACCTGTAAGAAGTGTGCCTGAATTTAGGTGCCAGCTCCATAGTGAATTTGGTCCTTCAAAGAGAACTCTGTGAGCTGAAATGTTTACTGGATGTTGTAAATGGATAAATATATCACAGCAGTTGAGAAGTGCAGAGTTTTAACCCTTCAAAATGTACATAAGGTCTGATTATGCTACAAATACAAATTCTACACTTAAGTTTAGTTCCAATTTAAACTTTGATTTTTATCTTTGGGTAGAAATATTTTCACTGTTACTCCTTACACTAAAATAGAGGAGATATATGCAGACCTGCTTATGTTCATTTTTTACTTAAATGTGTATGTTTTGAGTAACTAGTTGACTGACTTATGAACAGTAAATGTTTTTTGGTTTATTTCAATTGAATTAGTTACATATAATTCTTAAACTTTGCAACACAGTTCCCCTCAGCTTAGAATTGGAAGAAGTTGTTTGTTACTAGTAAAGCTTCAGACATCAGAAGTGGTATATTAGATTAAACAAGGAAAGCAAACTGGTGGTAATGTCTGACTTGTTTTGCATTTGATATAGTGCTGATAAATTGGATGAAAAGCTGAGCTGGTTTTGTGTAATTAAATAATAACTTTTAATTATTTGTGACTTTGTGGACTTCTGTGAGAGAAATAAATTGGTTGACCTGCAAAAGCTTCTCTGAATGCTTCTCTTAGATTTCAACTTCCTTAGGGTTTTTTAGTAGTCATTTTGGGATAAAATAAATGAAAATGCAGGGATTTAAATCAAGGTATGTTAAGTAAGGAACAGAGCCAATATTTTTCCTTTATTTACTAGCTTGCTTAGGAACCTTCATGTTATCTGTATATATTATCTCTAGACAGACTGCAAGCATTTTATGAGCTAGTTTAACTCAGCGTATATAGGTTAGGTCAATAGAGGAAGCTTTTATGAAATTAAAAGCTAAAGGATGAGTCAGATTACAGCACATAAATGTCCAAAGCAGTGAGTTTACAGAGAAATCGAGAAACTCCTCATTTTCTTAATTTTCTTTCTGTCTCTGCTTCAGTATATCCAGCTTATGAACTTGGCTGTAACTCTTAAATACTTCCAGGTATTAATTTATAGCACAATGTTGTCTTTGGCTGCATGTCTATCTGGCAAAGAAACCTTTTCAGTATCTATAAGCTTTTCAAGTGATTTCTTTAAAAATACTGCAGGTCTATTTAACAAAATCTGTTTGCTTCCTCACTTTCGAAGTGCTGCTGCTGAGTGGTGCGTATTTCCATGGAGATGTCTTTCAAATATTTGTGTGTTTCTTACAGGAACTAAGTGATCTGCAGCGAGACCCACCGGCCCACTGTTCTGCTGGACCTGTTGGAGATGACTGTAAGCTCTTTCTAGTTTGTCACAGTTGACCTTTCTTTGGTTAATGAAGAGCTCAGAAAAAATATCTAATTGCTATACCTTTCTGATTTTCAGTGTTTCATTGGCAAGCAACGATTATGGGACCTGTAAGTATATAATTTGTGTTGCTTAATGTAGACCGTGTTTGCCTTTTTGTTATGGAAGGGTTCATTTGGGTTTCTGTGAACGTGGCAGTCAAATTCAGCTGTGCTGTGTACAGATTAAACATTTAGGGTGGTATTGTTGTTCTTAGTAGTTTGGTTTCTTTTTGTAACTGTTCAAAAATCTGTCCCCGTCATGAAGTTAAGGGTGCTTCATCAGTTAGCTGCAATGTTTGAATCGGTGATGTGGGCTGTGAAGCGAAAAGCTGATCGTTTCAATTCTGATCCATCTGAAAGGAAGAGTGGGTGTAATACAACATAGTTGGTACCTGTAAACAAGAGTAATGGTGCACAGGGTGATCTTGAGGGCTTTTAGATAGAGGTCATTTGATGGCTGTGATGTGGTTCTGGCAAAAACAAATGGCTTTTACAAACTGTAGACCAGCAGTTGTGAGTATTTTGGATTTCTGTGTGAGACACCTACTTTCCTTGAGTTGAGGGAGATGTCTAAAGACTCCCTGTATGACTCTTGTCAAGGACATGACATAAGAGAGGAAATAACGCTTAAGAGACCTGAGGGAAGAGGTGTTTACTAATGTCATGGTAAGGAGTTTGTATTCCTAGGGGTTTTGGTTTGGACTTACTGATTTGGAAAGAAGAGGTTTTGGCTCAGATAACGAGCTAAACTACTGCGTGAGCTGAAATTCTGAGACAATATTTAATCCATTAAGATGTAGCATCACATGGTGGAGAAAAGTGGAACTGTGACTGCTTTGAGGCTATTTCTGCATTTTCAGCACAGCTATTCTGAAGCAGTGAAAGATCAATTACTAATTTGACAGTGGTGTGCTGGACTCTGAAATGACTGTGGCAGGTTTTTCTGTAAGATTTTTTTTTTTGCTATTTTTCTTCAAGTGTGTTACTTCCTATACAAAGTCATTCTGACCCCTGCCCTTTGGTGCTGCTTAAAGGTGAATGGCAAACCAGCGAAGAAAGTTAAAAGCTTGAGTGCTGATTGCTGCCAATAATGTCTCTCTCCTGAATGAGCCTGATGAGATCTGAGTAAGGGAAATGCTGCCACATAAATCCTAACTCACAGTCCTCTTTTTTCCTCAAGCTTGCAATTCACCTTCCACATTCTGTAGTGGAAAATACTCTTTTCTTCACTTAAGGTCCTTCAGATTTCTTGGTTTAAAGACAAGAATGATCATCTCTTGCCAACCTTTCTCAGCTGTATCTGCCCATAAGAAAAGAACATAGTCAGCATGTTAGTCCTTTGTCTTGATAACAAAGGAAACAGAGAGGTATATCCTGTGCTTTTCCTGATGGCCTGAGGGAAGCATAGGACTGAAGCTTACCTTCGAAATTCCCTTCCTATGTCTGGAAGTAGGGTAACCTCTTTTCTTGCCTATGGGCATCATCAATTGGTTTTACATATCTTACTCATAAAGCATCACTTCACTTTGTGACTTCACTTTGCCTTCTGTCTGACACTGAACTTGTCTCATCTTCAGCTTATTTTAACTTTGACAAATCCACTTAGTGTGCATGCAACCAACCCTTTCCAATCTAATTGGAAGGACAGCAGCAATCTCTTCTACACCTAATGCTGACATCTTAGCAGTACTATATATAAACTGCCTTACATTGCAACAGTGTCTGCATTTTGAGTGTGAGATGACATGTCTTAGTAGACCATTCATAACTCTACCTCTTATATTCATCTCTAAAACTGTAATTTTTGCTCACTTACAAGATTTTTATTTAAAAAAATGTTTGCCTTTGCTTCTGTAGGAAAACCCAAAAAACTTGATCTTCTGCAGCTTTGCTGGGATTGAGTTGCTATTTTGCTGTTTTAAACTTATCTTGTCACAAGAGAGGTTTTCTTCGTCTTTTAATTGGAAGCGGCAGCACTGCTCTGTCATTTAGCATTAAGACTTATCCCCTCACTTTTCTAATTAATAAAAATGAAAGATTTACTCAACGGATGACTGCGACAAAGTTATTTCTATCTATTAACTGTGTGCAACCTGGACGTAAACCTGTGCACATGTTCTCTAACAAAATGCATGTTCACAGATTTGTGCAGGTCACAAAGATGTTGTGTGTTTTAAAACTCCCTGATGTCACCATGATCAACTGAATTATGTTGGAAAATCCTACTCTTTGCATCTGCAAAGAGAAACCACTTCTTGAGGTAAGTATATTTGTAGCTTAAGGATGGAGGAGGATCAGAGCACTTGTGGTGTTGCACGGAGACAGGATTTGGAAGACGTGCTCTGGGTTTTGTATTCCCCTTGGTGCGGTGGAGCTGATGGATCAGCAGGTTTTTGTAGCTCCACCAGTCCAACACTGCTCCCTTCCTTTCCCTTCCCTGAGAAGGGCAGCGCTCAGTAGCCGTCTTGCACTGCTGCAGTAGTAGCCATGGTTGGCTCTACTGTAGCTCTGAGGGCCAGTGTGAGGGTTCAGTTCCCTCTGCCCTTCCCAGTACACAGCCCATAGTGGGCTGTGGACCACAGCATGGGCTGTGTACTGGGGAAAAATGGATTTTCCTAGCTTTGGGAGGCTATCTGCGTTCAGAAGAGAAGCTGTAAAATAACTGAGATGTTGATATTTTTTGTTTGTGTTGTTTTCTTCCTCAGCCTGACAGTGCATATCAAGGGGGCGTATTTTTTCTCACAGTACACTTTCCAACAGACTATCCTTTCAAACCGCCAAAGGTAAGTCCTTTCTCTCAAAACGTATGCAATTTTTTGGTCAAAACTCTCTTTCTGTGTCTTAGTTCTTTGAGGCTTAATTTTGGAAGTTAAAACGAAAAAGGCCAGCAGTAGGATTCATGTTTATAGTGCATGAACAGGTAAGACTGTGCAATAGCTTGCGTTAACGGATGTAGTATGGCTAGAACTGAAGGGACACTGTTAAGAGTTCCAAGTGTAATAAACAGATTTTGATATTACTTGCTTTTTGTTTGCTTTATTCCAGATCGCTTTTACAACAAAAATATACCACCCAAACATAAACAGTAATGGGAGTATTTGTCTTGATATCCTGAGATCTCAATGGTCACCAGCTCTGACTGTATCTAAAGGTAAACTCACAGGTTTGCTAATGGATTTATGAAACTGCATACACTGCTGTGGTGCTGTGTGTGTTGCTGCACTGAGGGTAACAGTGGGAACTCATTTATTCTGCTGTTGCAGAAGTAGCACATTCCATCGGAATTTCTGTTACGATCCAAAATCTTGCAGGGTTTATTTGGAGCGTCATGTGACATTAGATATTGTGTGCATGGTGAAGAAGCACTCTAAAACAAATTGAGGAAGATACTAAATGTCAAATTAGCCTGATATGCAAGTTCCATATTATAGCTGGCTGCATGCAGAACTGAGGAGAAACTGCTCAAGAGAGCTTCATAGTCAAAGTAATTTGGATGTAAATGGAAAATCTAATACTGATGTTTGTGGGCTTATCTGATTGCTTACTGATGGTTCTTTTGGTTGCCTGAGCATCCTTGTGTGGGTCAAGGTCCCATACTTAAACTTTCTCAAGTTGGATACTGTAGATTTTTGGTACATTGAGGTAACAATTAAGCAGTTTGTTGTAGGCATTTCGTGTCACTTCAAAAGCAGCTTTAAATACAGGTCCTATCACTGCTTTTTCTCACCCACCTTTGAAACACTTAGACACGTTCTTAGTCACGTTACAGAAAGTCCTCCTGTGACTCCAAAAGGTTAAACAGTATCACATCTTGCTTGTGTGCTTGAAAGCTCTCGAAGGAGAGAGCTAAAAATGTGTCCTTTGTTTAGAACAGTGTCATTGCATTTGGTGTACGAGCAAGGAAAAAAACATTAGTCTTTGTCTGATAGAAATTGCTCTATACAAGTGCAATTGCTGTACCTCCTTGGAAAAGCAACTTCTGCTCATGCATAACAACCCTGTGGCAGTTATCTCACGAGCTAAATGAAATCTAAATTTAAGTTTGAAATCTAAGTTTAAAAATAAAATCTGATGTAGTTGTCAAATACATGAGTTACTAGTGTGTAGTCAGTATTAACTTTCCATAGAAATTGGTTGATTATTTTATTGCTGGGAAAAAATTGTCTTGTTTCCAGTTATTTAGAAGGTATTTAGTAAATGAGTTTGTACTTTTATCATATTGAACAGTTCACATTTACAACTGAAAATTCTTTTAACTTTTTAGATCTTTCCTGTGTTGATCTTATGTGTTCTGATTTCATGTGCTTTTAAGGTGCTTGTGCATCATATATTTCATAAACTACAAGTTGGTGCAGTGGCTCATGGAAGTTTCCCCTTTATTGTTCTTATTTTACCGAATCAAAGGATTTATAGTATACTAATAACAACTCTTGATTGGTGTGACCAGGTATTCTAACATTACTGGTATATTTGACACTTAGTAAAATGAAATATGTCAGTGTCAAATATTCACTTGCTACAGCTGAAAACAGATCTTAGTCTGGGTTCTCTTATAACAAGACAAAGCAAGGAAGAAAAATATATTCTACAGCAGATTCTCATTGTAGCATCAAATTCCCTTTCACTGTGTTTGGAATTGGTTAACTGTGTACTCTTATCTTCATGTTAGTTGTGGGTATAAAAATACAAATTTCCTGAAAAGTATGGAGAGAAAGTGTTAGAAAAATCAAACACCAGGAAATGGTTCCATGGAAATGAATGGATATCAAGAAATGAGCCACAGAACTGTAGAGGTTGGAAATGACCTTCAGAGATCATCTAGTCCAACCCCCCTGCCAAAGCAGGCTGAGCAGAAAGGCATCCAGTGGAGGGTTTAATTATCTTCAGAGAAGGAGACTCCACCACCTCTCTGGGCAGCCCGTTCCAGTGCTTGGTCACCCTTAAAGTAAAGAACTTTTTCCTCATGGAGTTTCCATCCAGAGGATGGAATTTCCTGTGTTCCAGTTGGTCTGTTGCCCCTTGTCCTGTTACTGAGTGCCACTGAGAAGAGCCTGACCCCGTCCTCTTGACGTCTGCCCTTTAGGTGTTTATAAGTGTTTATGAGGTCCCCTCTCAGTCTAGTCTTCTCCAGGCTAAACAGACACAGGTATTTCAGCCTTTCCTCATAAGAGAGGTGGTCCATTCTCTTGATCATCTTTATAGTCCTCTACTGGTCTCTCTCTAGCAGTTTCCCATCCTCCTTAAACCGGGGAGCCCAGAACTGGACACAGTGCTCCAGATGGGGCCTCACCAGGGCAGAGCAGGATGGTGACCTCCCTTGACCAGCTGGCCATGGTCTTTGTCATTCACCCCAGGAGATGATTGGCCTTCTTGGCCACAAGGGCACATTGCTGGCTCATGGTCAACTTGTTGGATATGGAATTCCGATTTGTTGGAGTTATAAATTAATACCTGCATATGATATGATGGGGTATTTTCCCAAAATGGAAGTCTTGCTTCTATCACATTAAGTGAGATTCATATAAAGGAAAGAATAACTCTAAGCACAGAAGTGGAGAACATGTACAAAAATAGTATTGCATGGCAGGATTATATTAAAAATATTAATTATCTTAATTATAGAAGAAAGGGCTTTGTTTGATCAAATACTTATTGAGAACTGTGTACTCTGTAGTTTGTTTAATGTTCACAGGTTAAAATATGGGAGAGATCATTATAAAATGTACAGATCCATGGGCTGCAAGTTCTCTAGACTAGTAAAGGTGGTGTTTACTTAGAACCTAGAAAAGCAACACTGCATAAACATTTCTAAGCAGAACTGCTATGTGAAAGCTTAATGCTAATATGCATTCTCTTTCCAGTCTCCCTTTTACCACCCTTTTTCAGTGTGTTGGAATATATTAAAGGATTATAGAAGTAAAAGCAAACTAATTTGCTTAATCTAGTATCTCTTCTATTTAGTTTTATTGTCCATATGCTCCTTACTTTGTGATCCTAATCCAGATGATCCATTAGTACCGGATATTGCACAGATCTACAAGTCAGACAAGGAAAAGTGAGTATAACATATGTATTTGTGTGTGGTACATGCAGAAGGTGATCTGCTCTGCACCTTCTATCTTACATCTTAAGTACGCTCTTTCCATAGTTTTCTACAGGATTAGATTTTTAGATCTGGAAATGGCAAGCAGGAACCTATAGGCATGTACAGCTGTTAGATACTTTTTTTTTTTACTTAGTTTCAAAAATTCTTCAAGCTTTTCTGTTGTGTGTTTATGTTCATTGCATGAAAAATCATTTCTCAAATATGAATTTTTTTTCTTACTCTGGTTGCAAAAATGTATGCTTTTAGTAAGATGTTGGGTACGATCAACAAACGTGTGTTTCTGACACAATTCTGTAAATGTAGAATAGACTGGTGTTTGGTTCTGTGCTAAGAGCCATTGTCACACTTGGTACAATTTGCAGTGTCTTAAAGAGAAAAAGAACCTCTCTTACTTTTTGGAACCACTGTAGGCTTTGCAGGAAGTCTCTCATTTTGGGTAGGTAACGTGGAGAGCGCAGAAGTGAAGCATTACATGCTTCTGGACCAAAATAATCTATTTGAGGATTTTTAACCCTAAAAGTACTGTACTGACTAAAACATCTCTGCTGGGGTCTCTTAATTATAGTGCAGTATAGTATTTCTCCCCCTAAAGTAAGAATTACTAAAATGGCCTTTTTCTGACAGTTTGATGTCCGATACAATCAAATTGTCACCCACTTCTGAAGTGCTTGTGCTGCAGAGCAGATTGTGTCCAAATGGAGGGTACTTTGCTTTAGCTTCTGCCCTTTTGTGTCTCAGCTTCTGTCAATCTGCTTACTTCATAGTGATTTTGGGAAATTGTACCTCCTGTTTTTGAAGGCAGTGAACAAGGGCTTTCTCTCTGTCTCCAAAATGTAATCATTGCTGGAGAAAATGAGAGAATATGTAGTCTTGACTATAACTTTATGTTCTTACCAGGATCACCTATTAAATTCTTTTAATCTCAGCTTAGATTTAGGAAATGAAAGATGTGGCTGGTTACCCCTGAGCATTTATCTTTGAGTATTTACCGTAAGTAAAAATCCAAATCCAAATCTTGTATGGTAGCATATTCTTAAGAATAAATCCAGTTAGTACATGAGTTGCTCTGATGATCTGAAGAGATGGTTTTAAAACACTTGTCACCATTTTTCTCTGGAGGACCCAGCAGAAAGTGCCTGAAGAGTAGAATGTAATAAATGTGAGGACCAGAAGGAAAGTTATTGACTCTTTAAGGACGCTTACCTTTCGGAGTGCTGGTCAGCTTCGTATTGTAAGGAAAAGACCCAAGACTTAAAATGCTTTTCAGGAAATTCTTTCAGGTTCTGAAATGTAGAATGTAGAATAAAAAAAAAAATAAAAATCACTGTGCCTTTTATCCCCACCCTTCGCAAAACCAGTGAATTATAGTGAATTTTATGCAACTAAAATGTGTGAACTTTGTCAGACTGTTAATAGTGTACACATTTAGGCATAATTGACAACAAATTCCTGTTAAGGTACCAATGAGGGAACTGCTTGTGAAATGCCAATTCTGTCCAATGATATGTATTTTAATGCAAACCTCTGAGACTGGTTTTAAGTTTGAGCCTAAATAGTTTTGCTACCTAGCCTTAGGAACTAAACATAGAGTTGGGGTGTTTCCTGGCTTTCAGGCTATTTTAATGTTGTTTGAATCACTGCTAAGAGGTGAAAAGCTCAACAACATCTGTATTGAGTGAATATGTGGCCATTGTCGATTATCACTAACGGCTCTTCACTGTTATGCCTTCTTTCTGCACGTACAGATACAACAGATATGCAAGAGAATGGACTCAGAAATATGCAATGTAGACTTATGAAGACTTTTTCATATACTGCAGCGTACTGTAAATTCTAGGGTTTGGTTGGTTTGGGGTTTGTTTTTTTTTTTTTTCAAAATGGGAAGGAAATGGAACACGTATTTCAATGTGTTGTGATGCCCCTTGAATTTTTTTTTTCCTACCATGTAAGTGTGTTTCTGGAGCAAGGGAGAACAAACATCCAAAAATAAACTTATGACTGTGATACGAATATTTATCCTCTTTGTATGCTTTGCAGAAGACATTTATTATGGTTTTTAAGAGTTGGACATCTATATCTCCAGACGACAAGATCCGTAATGCAGTTGTAAAGCAACCAAATTATTTTTGCTGGGAAAAGTAGCTGGTTTTATGTGATTGAATACTGTATGTGTGTCCTTGAAGTATGTTGTCTGTTTCATAAGTGTGTTCAAATTTCATTTTGTTAGTTCACTTATATAATTTGTATTTTTACTTGTATAGACTAAATATTTTATTTACCACGGAAGTCAGTTCATTTTAGACTTATTTGCTTGTGCACAGTGTTGATAAGATACAACTGCTAGTAATAAAACTAATTGGGAGTATCCCACCCGTTAGGATATTCTGAGGACTGACTGCAGATACCTGAAAACCTAAAATGATGTTTGCACTGTAATTCTTTGTATGTTGATTACGGAGAAACACTTGGGTTTGATTCTGTTGCATACTTGACTTAATCTTATTGCAATGTGAACTAATTGCACTGCTATGTAGAGAGATACATAACCCTTCTGTGGCTATTCACAACCCATTTCTGGCATGTGGGCAAGATAATGCTATCACAGACCTTTTACAGATCGAAATGTAGCCTTTTCCATATAAATAAAACGCGTTTTCTACTACTTGTCTTGGCTTTCTTTTTTGTTTGTTTTTAAATGATGTATGTCTCTTAAAAGTGCTTGTTCTAATGCTTAGAGAATCAAAATACAAAGTGTGCATGTGTCTTGTAGGCGAGAGAATGAAGCCGTGCAGAGTGTACTACTTAGAACTGCCTTGCAATTAATTCTTACACTAGCTTTAGCCTGATATAGCATGCTGTGCCCATTGTTTTATCTAGGACTTCAACTCGTTTAACGACATGCTACATCTATTAACTGATGGAGGAAACGGCACAAGTGCTTGAATGTCCAACACTTCAGCTGAGGGCGTGTATTGGCAATAGCAGGATGTTACAGTAAAGTTCTTGCACTCGACGCTAATGTACTCCATTAACTGGTGCTTCGGTGGCTTCAGACCATGCCAGTGGGAAACCAGTAGCGCTGGAGAGGGGCAGCCTTTTCCTAAAAGGTAGAAGAATTTCCATTTCCTACTGTACATTGCTACAGAGTATCTGAAAATAAAAATGTGAGACTGATGCTTCTCTCTACCTTGCACATGAAAGAGAAGTGACTTGGGAAACATGTTATCATAGAATGTGTTTATAATAAGACTGAGGATGTTTGGGGTTGGTTGTTTTTTGCTGTCATGAGTGCTAGACTGGAATTTGGGTCACAGGTGGGATGTGTGTGCAGTAGGAGCTGTTATTCCTACACATGGAATGTTGTTACCTGCCTGCTTGCTGACCCAAGCTGATCACGGATAGGGTCCCTGGAGGGGTTCAAGGCCACTTGGAGCAACCTGGTCTGGTGGGAGGTGTCCCTGCCCAGAGCAAGCAGCTTGGAACTGGATGGTCTTTAAGGTCCCTTCCACCTCTAACCATTCTATGAAATTGTCACTCCTGTGCTGTAGTTCTTTTCTGTGATGTAGCCATGATTTTAGGAAACAAAAGCTTGGTGAAGAGTGGCACTTCCTGTCTTAAAATACCCCTGTTTGCTTTAGATGGTAAGTTAATGTGAGTTAACGAGGGGGGGTTGTTATTCAAAGGAGTGCTTCATTAGACTTGTACCAGGCCCATGGAGCCAGGAAGGCAAAGCCACTGCTGGTCCCTCTTCCTGAAAATGGTGGTAGGACACCTTGACCATCAGAAGGTGTTCCCAGAGCTCTTGCTTGGTCCCTAGAGAGGGTGGTGTTTATGTACTAGAAGTTATTTAGGTATTTGCAATATCTGTATTACTGACCTGTGTGAAACTGGAATTTTGACATGCATAATGCTCTTGTGGTTTACTGATTATTTTGGTTTTTTTTCAATTTGGGATGGGTTAAAAACACTTGTACTTCAGCTGGTGGTTTTCCTGCTGCCTGCCCCATATGCCACAACCCCTTCCCATCACAGTGCAAGACCAGGGCCATGACAGGAAAAACAAAAGACAAGGACAAGAAGTAAGGCCTTCTGCCTACGCTGTATTAATGTCTTCTAAAAAAGAAAAAGATTGCCTTAGGAATATGTGAAACCTTGGATTTCTGTAGTTTGCCTTTTCTGCTGCTGAAGTGATAGCAGAGATAAATACATCAAGTGCTTAAAAACTTCAGCTGTTTGAGGAGGTGGTGAGATAAATTTAATCCCTGGAGTTCACGCTGTGGTTGTACTCCTTCCCTCCTAATGCCCTTTAATGTGTTAATGCTATTTTAGGGCAGAAAAAAAGCCGTAGTTACAAGGTTACTCCGTCCTGGGATGTTTATTGTGATGGGGAAAAACCGGCATGTTCTTGGCGTCCTTTCTTTTCCCCTTCCGTGTCACCTCTTTCCTGGTTCTCTGCTCCTGTCACCTTGGCTGCCACCAGCTTGCCTGCGGGAGGTGAAATGGGTGAAACTACTTGCTGTTGTTTTTAATCAACTTCTCCTTCATTAATTTCCCGTATCTGTGTTATTTTCTTTCAATAAACGGTCGGAATCTCTCGTGTCCCTCTCTGTCCCCTGTGGTGGCGGGTGTTTAACCCGGGCAAGCGTGTGACACAGCCGCCGCGGGGTCACCTTGGCCCGCCCTTTGGCGCCCCGAAGGGCGGGGCTTCCGCCCTCTGCGCGTCTCGTCTTGTGACGTCATTACGTCGGCGGCGCTCCCAGCCTGCCCCGCGGAGGCGGCGCGTTGGGAGGCATGGCGGCGGCGCTGGCCCTCTTGGGGCGGGCCGCGGCCCTCTTCGGCGGCGGGCGGCGGCTCCTCAGGTGCGGGAAGGATGGGAGCGGGGGGGCTGCGAGGCGAGGAGGGGAACCTTGCGGGGCGCTCGGTCGTGTGGGTAACCGGTGGTGCCGTTATGTGCAGGGCCTGCGGCGGCTCGGCGGAGAGGGGCCTCGGCAGGGGGATCAGCTCGGAGGAGCGGCCCAAGCGGCCTCTGACGGCCTATTTCCGTTTCCTGAAGGAAAACCGTCCTACTTTTAGGCAAAATAATCCAGGTACGTCTCCTGAAGGAAAATCCGCTTCCCGACAGGAAGTCGTTCTGCCTTTAAGGAAAAAAGCTCAAAACAAAAACAAAACCAGAAAAAACACCCGAAAACGCAGGTGTGCGGTCTGAAGAGAAGGAGAGGGTGCCCCTTTGGCTTTGTTCTGCTTGTAGAAATACCAACCCTTAAGGCCCGAGGTTCTGTCAGAAAGCTCCTGCCACTTTAGCTACCAACCGCGTTTTCCCTCCAGAATGCCTGAGGTAAAAAATTGAAACTGGAACGGCTGCTTTGTAAAGCTAAACGTCCTAAAGTCCATCTTATCCCTCTCCACCCACCCCCCCGTTTTCAGGGAGGCCAGACCCACCTTGTTATTCCTCAGCACGCTTGAGGTAAAGTCATTATTGCCACACTCGCTGCCTGTGCGCCTGTTGGCTTACTCTTCTGTGCTTAATAACGTGAAAAAATAAACTTTTCCACGTAACCTTAAAAGCGTTTGAAGGAAAAACTTGCCTGGGCAATACATGTTAACAACGATTTGTGGTTTTGGGTCATTTTTAAAACCTGTGTGTATTTGAAGTGTGCTGCTGGTGGTGTAATGAGCTGTATGTGGTTTTCCTTTGGTGCTTAGGAATTTAAAAATCACACGGACTGTGTATATTCAGTGCATACGGGAGAAAAAGTGTGTGTATTGAGAAGAAAATGTTTTTCTATGAAGATGTTTAATTTACTGTCAGAAACTTCATTTGTAGGTAACACTGTCACTTCTCTTGTCAGAAACCAGCAAACTGGGAAGGTGTGCTGATTCTGGAAGTGTTGTTGAAACAAATGTCAAAATGTTTAAAGAGCTGTACTCATATTGGGCAGGGAGGTAAATTGGAGTAGGGTAAACCCTTGGATTTTTGCTCCCATAGTTCGAAAGGCTGAAAGGCTGAGGTCTGGACTTGCCAACCTGATTGTAGTTATGCACCAACTTATTTGTACAGGGAAAAGATCCTAGAGGCAGCCTTCCTTGGGAAAAATTGAAGCGTTTTACTAGAGATACAGTATCCACCTGTTATTTTCTTGCTGTTTCACTGTACAGAAATGAGCAACATGGAGCTGGTTAAAAAATTAGCAGGTGCTTGGAAGGAGTTGCCGGCATCCCAGAAGCAGGTAAGTTTGTATCGTTGCCCCCTGCACTTTGTACACTTCAGAGTCTTTAAGGGTTGTTTTACTTGACTTGGTGTCCTCAGTGCTTTTTGTGGTGTGGTGTGGGGTTTCATGTTGTTTTTTTCTGTGTGGGTTTTTGGTTTTGTTCTTGGTTTTGTTTTTTTTTTAAAAACAAAAAAGCATTTACATACAAAGGTTCAGATGTAAAAAAAGTTGTGAGGAGAACTGAGAGCTTTGAAGCACTGGGGGAAGATACTATTCCGCTTTAACATGCATAGGTTGGGTGAAACCTCAGTGAATTTTGATGAAAGGACCAACTTTTTTTTTTTTTTCCCTGCTGATTAGCTAGTAACTAGAGACCTGACTTAGAGGTGATTTCCTTCACATTTCATCTAACTTATTTTTTTGTCAGAAGTCATGAATTTTTTTTTATAGTGGCAGTTTCAAGGGCTAATGGAAAACAACTCTAGGAATTGCAAACTCATATTTATAACAAAGTAGAATCATACAATGGCTAGAGGTGGAAGGGACCTTAAAGATCATGGAGTTCCAACCCCCCTGCCCTGGGCAGGGACACCTCCCTCCACACCAGGTTGCTCTAAGCCCCATCCAGCCTGGCCTTGAACCCCTCCAGGGATGGGGCTTCAAGTAGTGGTTGTTTTTCCTTGATTGCAGTTAGCAATTATATTCAGTTAGGGACTAATTGTGGTTTGCTAGTAACTCTAGCAATTTCTATCGTTGTTTAATAGAACTGAAGTGCTCTTATATCCTTTCTGGACTTCTGGCTCTATGTGCCTTTGTACAAAACATGCCTTTTTATTTGTATGTCTGAAATGGAAAATGGGGTGGTATTTTTTTAGGTCTGCCTGGATGCTTGGCAGCCTGGCTCGGCTCTTCTTGGCATCCTGGTACCAAGACCATCATGATTTTATGATGCTCTTGTACCCATTACCGGCCAGTTTAGGAAGGAGTCCGGTGAGTGGAGCACTTGTGTGCTGCAGGAGCTCTGCACGCTTTGAGTAATTGTTTCGACCAATCTTTTTTCTTGTGTGGAAGATTGATGGTGCTTTGAGCAAAAGATTCATCCAATGTTATCAGATTAGCAGAGGTAATTCATGGGAAGAGTCCGGGTTTTGTATCTCAGTTCTTCTGAATCCATTCTGCTCATCAAACCACTCTGAAATTGTTACTTTACTTTAAAAATGTTACATTCCAGGGTCTTGTTTTATTTATTTTTTAGTAAGTTAGAAGTGTTAACTTGTTGAATGGTAAAATGCTTCTGACAAACGACTTGGCATTGCAGGTTTATGAGGACGCTAGAAAGACAGACTGGCAAAAATACTCAGAGCAGTTGGCTGCGTACAAAGCCCAGCTGAGCCCAGCCCAGGCTGTGGCTCTGAAGGAGGAAAGGAGAAAACGGCTGGCAAAAAGAAGATTGTTTAGGGCAAAAAGAGTAAGTACTTTGAAGTTCAAGTTTCTTTTCTTTCAAGGGACACAAAGCGTGTTTGTCTGGTGTACAGCCAAGGCACGTTCAGAAATAGAAAAGCTGCTCTCAGAATAGAGAAGGAAAAAACCCAGCCTAAGCACAAACCCTGAACTCCACCTCATGAGCTCTGACAACTGCTGGTCTGAGCAGTTATTTTATTTGCCACTCACTTGGCTTTCCTGTGCTTTAAGACCAGAACAAGCACATATCTTGGTGCTCACAGGGACCTTCTCTGTGGTTTTTTGTTCCTTTTTCCTGAAGCTGTCTGAGGAGCGATAGGTAGCATCTGAACCAGCAGCGCTTTCTTTGGTTGGGAAAACATCCTGAAATAGCTTTTCAAAAGGCCTTATATCTGTTGCTTCACTGTCCTCTTCAAAGCTTGAAGTAGCTTTTTTTGTTTTTTCCTTCCTTTCTTTGGATTCTGCCACTTTTCTGCCTGTGTAGCTACTGGCATGTTGAATTAGGCCTGTGTAGGGGTGCACCTGAGTCCGATTTTGGTATAAAATATAAAGGCAACTGGTAAATGTAGGTTTGGAAGAGTGCACACATAGTAGATTGAATAACTTTTCTTGTTGTTTTTAAAGGAAATGACTGTGCTGGGAAAACCCAAAAGACCTCGTAGCGGCTTTAACATTTTTGTGTCAGAAAACTTTCAAGAAAGCGAGGGCGTTTCACCTGTGGTAAGCCAGGAATGGTTCTTCTTTAAAACAGATGGATTGTATTCAGAAAATCTGGTTTGGATCCTGTGACTTTCAAAGAAACTGTTCAACAGTTCAGTATCTGGATTTGGCTTTGCTTAGGTTCTTAGGCTGTGGTGAGCTTCTGGCTGTGCTGCTGGTGGCATGTCCTATGGAAAGTGCTGTGTGGGTATCCAGACTTAAAATATTTGCACTGTTTTTTGCGCTTCAGCATTATAGACTTCATTCGTTCCTTCTGTGAGGAGAGAATTCTATATTTCTTTATTTTGGTGTAGAACTGTGTTAGATTTTTTCAAATGGTTACGGCAGTAGGGTGCTGTTTCAGTAGGGGTGGTTATTGTACCTCCTGTGGCACAGTGGATGGTGTGGGACATGCAAGGGCTCCTCAGCAAAGTCACAAGTTCTGTGCTACACTGCGCTTTGGGGTGATTAAGTTATGCTGGTAATTGCTGCATTTAGAACCATAGAACTGTCCAGGTTGGAAGGGACCTTTCAGACCATCCAGTCCAACCATCACCCTCACTCTGATAAAACCCATCCCTAACCCATGTCTCTAAGCACTATGGCAACCCGGCTTTTCAATCCCTCCAGGGATGGGGCCTCAACCCCTGCCCTGGGCAGCCCATCCCAAGGCTTCAGAACCCTTTCCCTCTCAAAATTGTTCCTGATCTCCAATCGGAACCTCCCCTGGTTAGACTTGAGGCCATTTCCTCTTGTCCCATGGCCTGTGACTGGGGAGAAGAGACCGACACCCCCTGGCTACCTGCTCCTTTCAGGGAGTTGGAGAGAGCCAGAAGGTCTCCCCTCAGCCTCCTTTTCTCCAGGCTCAACACCCCCAGCTCCCTCAGCCTCTTCTCAGGGGACTTATTTCTCCAGACACCTCACCAGCTCCATTGCCCTTCTCTGGACCCGCCCCAACCCCTCAATGTCTTTTTAGTGGGAAGGGGCCCCAAACTGGACCCAGCCATCAAGGTGGGACCTCCCCAGTGCCCACTGCAGGGGGACGATCACCTCCCAGGTCCTGCTCCCCACGCTGTTCCTGATCCAGGCCAGGATGCTCGTGGCCTTTTTGAGACTTTATGCTTTTATCCATGGGTTTATACTTGGCTTTTGCTGTCATGGCATTCATCTGGAACCCTCTGCGGTGAGGCTGCTGGTAAAATAATCCTAATGTTTTGCATATTCTGTATCCTATAGGCAAAGCTGAAGCAATTATTTGATGTGTGGCGAAAACTGTCCCCTTCTCAGAAGCAGGTACGTCAGTGGGTCTTGATGAGGCTCTGCTCTAGTAACAGAATGACCCAGTGTGTCCAAATTAATGCGTACATACCAAATCTTAAACTGGGTTGTTCAAAATATAATACGGAGCAAAATACTCCGAGATGGTATCGATGCACCCTGAAGAAGATTTCTCCTTACTTTTATTCCAGGAGTGACCATTTCTTTCCCCATGAAACGTGAGTGTGTGGGTTAGGACAGGAGTCCTAACATAAGCCAGGGAATAGAAGTGGAGGGGCATCTAGGGAGGAAGGTGGAATCATCTGCAAATGCTTGATTTATTTTTTTCTAATAATCCATAATATTTTTAAATGCCAGCACAATAATTTGCTGCTCATGGAAAGGCTTTTGACAGCTAAAAGCAACAGAAACCTATCTTGGGGGGGTAGCTTTTTGCCAGCTTTCTTGGGGTGTTGAAATAAAAATAAACCTCCAAATCTGCAAGTATTCTGTACTTCTCAGAGTGTCCTTCCTCCTCGGAGACCTTCTAGATGGGTTTGGAATGTGTATGTAGAACACACAGGGGGCTTGTGGTCTTCTAGCAAGGAAAAAAAGGTTGAAGTAGTTGTGCAGAAATACCCATTCTGCATTCCTATATAAAATATATAATATAATTATGAGATATAAGATAGAAATATAAGTATATTAAATAGCGTTTCATACAAAAATACAGTATATTTATAGAGATACACAAATACCTATTCCTTATATAAGCCAGCTCTCTCAAGCTAGTACTCCAAAAGCCTTAGCTGTTAGTAATAATACTGAATAAACTTCCTTTTGAGGAATGACTCTCGAGTCATCACAACCATAACTCGGTGCTAGGGGTTTTCTGGTTTTGTGCAAGTTCAATGTGTGTGGTTTGGTGGTTTTTTTTGTTTTTTTTTTTTAATATGCTGAAGGTGAAAGTGAACACCTGGGAGGCTGTTACGGTTTGAGAAACCCACAACAATTTATTGTTGTTTAGGCAGTTACTGTATCGCTCCTCCCCACCCCAGAAGGGGAATTGGGGGGAAAAAAACCAAGGAAACCCACGGTTTGAATTATAAACAGATTTAATAGAGTAAGACAAAATAATTAACAGTAATAATGCTAAAGAAACAGTATTGATCCTGATGCCAAAATAAAATATCAAGGAATTATACTCGGCCAATTCTGTCAGCAGAAGGTGTGCACTCCCAGCAGGGACAGCAAATGCTGGACGCTGCGAGTGCTTATGGCTTTGGGAGGAAGGGAAGGGCTCAGGGGTCTGGCACCGGGGCAAGGAATTCTCAGGACCGGAGCCATCAGGGGAGAGAGAGAACTCCTCAGCAGACTTTATAATTTGTATTGAATGGGTGAGGTTCATGGTATGAAATGATCCTGTTGGCAGCCTGGGTCAAGTGCCCGGCTCTTCCTCCTGCTCATCCCTGCACCTGGTGAGCTCAAAACTACTGAAACCTTGAAACCCACATAGAAAAGTAAATATTTTGAGAAATACACTGGAGTCTTCTAAAAGTTCACTTTTCCCAGGCATTAGGAGAGAAAGGAGTCCTGTGTCGCTCAACCCAGGAGAGATGCTCAGTGTTGTGAGTGGCCTTTATATGAAAGGAGAGGATGTGACGTGGCAGTTATCCTGACAAAGCCCATTCCCTAACTCTCGATCCCGGTTTTTGTTCCAGCCGTACCTGCAGCTTGCTGAAGATGATAAGGTCCGGTACGAGAATGAAATGAAGTCCTGGGAAGCAAAAATGGTCGAGCTCGGACGTGAAGACCTGATACGTTCCAGAAAGCCAAAAAAGAATACCACTGAAACCGAAAAGGCCAAAGCTTCCTCACATGAAAGCAAGGCAAAATCAAAGTTGAAAAAATCAGAAGAATAAAACAGTTAAGTATTTTCTATTGACTCCCCTTTGGTTGCCACGTCTTTATCCTGCTGTGTTAATGCTGCCGTCGGCGTTAGCACTGAAAAGTGGAAACCCCAGAAAGGGGCTGGCTGGAGAAGTCAGTAAGGTGATCAGGTGCGAGAGAATTTGGTGTCTCTCAGAACTGACTGAAGTCATCGCTGCAGGGGTGGCCTCGACTGTCCAACCATTAACCGGTTAATCAAGCTGTGAACAGTGACACTGACATCAGCAGAGCTCTACAGTAACGGTAAATAACAGCTAGCTTTTTTAAGGTATTTTTTATGAAAGTGAGACTATTCTACAATATCTACATTCTGTAAATAAGAGCTGAAATCCGAGTTTATGCTGCTGTGTTCTGTTCCCTCCACGGTATCAGTTGTGAAGAGAAATGTTCTACATTTCAACAAAAGGCACAAGAAATGGAAAATGCTAACTTTTATTTTATGCATCTGTCTTTTTTTGTACGTGTCAATCTGCGTGTACCACTTACATTGCATTCAATTAAAGACCGTATGAGTTTTGTATAAACCTATCTTTATTGGACTTTTATTCCATGGTTTTGTGTGGATACTTTCGCCTTCCCCTTGTCACATTTGGGAGCGCCTGGGAAGGAAAAGAAAAGGTGTAAACTGTCAGAGCTTTGGTTTTAATGTAATAAATACAGGTATTTCTTCTGGGGTCTGTGTGTCTTAATGGAAGTCGCAGAGGTATTTTGGAGAATCTGTACTTTTAGAAAGCAGGTGAGTGGTGGATTTCATCCATCCCTGAAGGACCCACAGCTTGTTTACCTGTGGGAAGTGGAAAGCCAAAAAGGAATCCTTTGCATTCTGTTTTTTAATTTACAGATGGTAACTCTATCTGAGTGCTCTTGGCTTTTCTCCTTTGCAGCAAACATACTGAGTTCTCTGGCAGGAGGCTCTTGCTCAGCAGAAGGTTCGCAGCAGGACCCTGAGGGACAGATGTGAATAAAACCCCTGACACCCGCGTTTGGGGGGCACCAGGCGGGTACAGGCCTCTGCCCGCCTCCCCCCTTCTTCCTGTTCTCCTCCTTAACCAAATCCCGCAGGAGCGCCCCCCCTGCTGCCAGGGAGTGCGGGTGGCGCAGGTCCCGAAAACGGCCCTGCGGTGGCCGCACCGACTCCTTCCAGGCCCGTCCCCGCCGTGCCCCCTTGCGCATGCGCGGCGCCGACGCCTCGCGCCCAACCAACTCTCGCGAGAGGCGACGGTTGGCGCCTTCGGGGTGGCGGGACGGGTTGGCTGTGGCGGGATGGGGCTGTTGGAGCAGTGCGAGGCTGCCTTCGGTTCTCCGGACCTCTACCGCGTCCTGGGCGTTCGCCGGGAGGCCTCCCACGAGGAGATCCGCCGCGGCTACCACCGCGCCTCGCTCCGCGTACACCCCGACCGCGCCGAGCCCGAGGACAAGGAGGAGGCGACGCGGCGCTTTCAGGTGAGTGCGGGAGGAGGAAGAGGTGGGGGCGGTGGCTACCCCTGGCTGGGCGGACGGACTGACGGGCTGGGCTGGCTGGCTGAGCTAGAACGGCTGATAGACTGGCTGGGCTGGAGTGACTGACTGACTAGGCTGGAGGGGCTGGGTGGCTGGCTGGACTTGGACGGACGGGCGGACTGACTGGGCTGAAGTGACTGGACTGGACTGGTTGACTGGGCTGCAGTGAGCGACTGATTGTTTGGACTGGACAGACGGATTGATTGGATTGACAGAGTGAGCTGGACATTCGGACGGACTGGGCTGGGTTGGACAGATGGACTGGGCTGGACTGGTTGGCTGGGCTGGAGGGATTGACAGACTGTGCTGCAGTGAGTGACTGGCTGGGCTGGGCTGGACAGACAGACAGGCTGAAGTGACTGACTGACTGGGCTGGACAGACGGATGGATAGGCTGGGCTGGAGTGACTGACTGACTTACTGGGCTGGGTGGAGGGACTGACTGGGCTGACCGTCCCCCACAGATCCTGGGCAAGGCGTACGCCGTCCTGAGCGATGCGGAGCAGCGCGCTGTGTACGACGAGCAGGGCCGGGTGGACGAGGAGGGTGAGGCGCTGCGGGGTGAGCGGGACTGGCAGGAGTACTGGCGGCTGCTCTTCAAGAAGGTGAGAACTGGGCTGGGGTCTGGGCAGCGGGTGTGGGACCCTGTGGGGCTCACCTCCGCAGGAGAGCGAGCCCTCCCACTCTTTAATCCCGGTGAATAAGCCCTGTTAACTCAAGGAGTTCCATCTCTCCGCTTCAGATCACCATAAAAGACATCAAAGACTTTGAAAAGAGCTATAAAGATTCAGAAGAAGAGCTAGCTGATATTAAAGCGGCCTACATGGATTTTGAGGGTGACATGGACAGAATAATGGAGTCCGTTTTGTGTGTGGACTACACAGATGAGCCAAGAATCCGGAAAATCATAGAAGATGCCATTGACTCAGGAGAAGTCCCTTCCTACAAAAGTTTTGTGAAAGAGTCCAAGCAGAAAATGATTGCAAGAAAAAGGCGGGTAGGTTATATCGGGCAAGCGGGGACCAAAGGCAAACATTATTTATAATAAGCTTTTAATGTCTCTTGGTAGAAATAAATGGAAGTGTTCTTCAAACCAACGTTTGCCAGAGGATTGCAGGGTTCCGGATCTTGCTCAGTATCTTCAACTTTCACATTTAGTCACCTGTGTTCTCCACCCCCGCCCTGCTAAATCGTTGTGAAAGGCTTTGGAGTTGTATTGGGCTGCCGCCTATTACTTCTTTATTTCCTTACTGTATACAATGGCTTAGTACAGTTCAGCATGTCCGTGCAGTGATTTACAAAGCCAGGGGCTGCTGGAGTTAGGAAGTGCCCCTGGGGTGGAAATACATTGTGCAAGTGGGAAATAACATTCTGGACTAAATGCAACCTGGGTTCTCCAACCTGGCTGGTTTTTAGACACTTAGATCAAATTAAGCTACATGCACATCGCGGTAACCTTTCTCTAAGCTGAAGAAAAGGTAACAGCTGCTGGGATGAAAAAAGTATGGGTGGGTGAGGAACTGGGACGGACATCCCATTCAGCGTTGTGAAACAACAAAAACCTCTCATGCTCTACCAAACTGCCGAACCACAATGGGCTTTCTTTGGCTGATTTCTCATCTGTAGCCAAACTTGGAAACCCTTGGTGGTTCCTGCTTATACGACTTTGTCAAGTAACGTGCAAAATACTTTTTAAAAAACTGTCTTGCCATTCTAGGCAGAAAAAGAAGCTAGAGAGGCAGAAAAGGCTAAAGATGAACTGGGCCTCAGCGGAGAAAATGACTTGAAAGCGCTGATTCAAGTAAGGCTTTTTGCATCCATTGAAGATAATGACGTTACTGGTTTCTAATTGTGTTTTCCCTGAGCATCTTTGCATTTTGGATCCTTGCAACTCTTCTGGGTTCCTGAGGTTAAAACCTGACAGTAATGTTAACTATCTGTGGACTTTAATTAGCAGTCAAGAGTATGGTATGGGTTCTATGACCTGCACCTTTTTAAAAATTAACAAAGTTGTTCTAACATCCTTACTGCAGACACAATGAAAATAGTTTTAGGGAGTGATAATGGTTCCTGCTTTATGAGGGAGTCCACAAGGATGTACAAGTTGATAGGTCTTACTATTTTGCTGTTGTTTTTTTTTACCTTGGGAATGGAGGGAAGAAACGCACTGTTTGTGTTCTAGTTTTTGGAATGGTTTCTGTTTCCTCTTTCTTGTTGTCCAATGGGCTTTCTAGAACACCGTACCTCAAATTGTACCAGAGTTTTGGGTCTAAACCAAAAATTGCTTTGCTTCTTCTAGCTTTATGTATCTTTTTTTTTTTTTCTTTAATAGTCACTCTTTACCTCTGTCTGGACACTTCTAGAAGTTCACTGTACAGCCTAGGGTATACAAGTAGGTTGTTGCTTGACAGTAGGACACCTGTATCTTGTATTCTCTGCTTAATGTAGTCCAAGATTTTATGTAGCTTTCTAACTTCAATAGAATAATCTGCATTGGGAAGTAGTAAAAGTTCTGAGGTTGTGGTGTTGGTTTGTTGATTATGTTTTTTCCCCCTCCCCCAGAGCAGAAATAAAGATCGAAAAAAGGAAATGGATGACTTTTTGGCCCAACTGGAAGCAAAATACGGGAATAATGCTAAAAAAGGAGGAAAGAAGACCCCGGCCAAGAGAGGAAAGAAATAAAGAACTTTGTAGGCTGAAATATCAGGTATCATTTTGTATGGGAACACGTGGATCTGGGAGAACTTCAGAGTTTTTCTGGACTGCTGTTTCGGAGCGTGTGCAGCAACTTGCTGTGACGGGGGGCGGGGGGTACGATACTGAACCCATCATGAACAAGAAAGACAAAAGCATTCTGGTGCTACTGATCAAATTCCTTTGGCTGCTCTTCAGTTAAGATCAAACAGCTTCTTGACTAAAAGCTTTGTTACAGTAAGGAAGTGGTGTGGCGTTTGGGATGCCAGGGTATTTATTAAACTTGTGTTAAAGCACCTTCCTTCTGAAGAGCTGATGAGTAAAACAGCGTCATCCCACACCTTGGAGAAGCTTCAGTGCTGGCTCCTGCAGCTTCTGAGTTGGAAACCGTCTCTTTTTACTAGTGACACATTTCTTTTACAACAAACCTGCTCTTTTTGAAGGTCTTTACGCTTCAGCTCAACAAGCGTTTTTCAGATATCCCAGTGGTTTTATAAAGATACTTTGGAAAATTGACGATTTAATAAAAGAGAAGTTTTTGCAGATTTCTGTGCTATGTTGCTTCCCCAGGTCTCTCTACGCTGTCCAAGTAGCTATTGGAAACAAACAAACTGATCGTGTTGACTTATTTCAGTCCACAAACAGCTGAAATCATGGCTGTATTGTTAACTGTGGCACTGGTGCTGGTGATGCTGTGTTAGATGAAAGGGCCACCTCGTGTTGGGTCTTCGATCGCCCGTGGCAGACACCTTAGGAAGAAAATGAGACTGCAGCAGGTATGTGGCTGTGCAGAAATTCTCCTGAGGTACTGAAGTGAAACATCCACAGGAACAGAGTCAGTTCTGTGTATTCCTGGGGTTTGTGATGTCCCACGAGAAGGAGTTCCAAAGCTTAGAAAAGTATTGCATGTTATTTCAATAGCATCACGGTCATGTCTGCTGTAGGGTGGTGGCAATGAGCTGTGTCATTGTACTGCAACAGTTCTCTCTTAGGGCAGAAGTGACTGTAAGATGTGCAAATGCTTTGAAGTCTTTTGCTTCAGCTGGTTTTAAACAACTCGATGTTGTGTGCAGGGGTAGCAATTTGAAGGGTAATGAGTTTTCAACTTAAGCCATAGCTCAAAGGAATGAAGCTGGCTTTATTTTGTGGATCATTTTCCAAAGTTTTATGAGCCACTTTGGAGTTGAAGGTCCTTATTGCATCACTGATGCCATTCAGGACCTGACCATTTAATAAAGCTTCCTGAGGGGAAGCCAGAGGTAGATGGTAACTCTCTTCCCTTTTTCTTGGCTGCTTTCAAAAGTTACCCTTATTCTGAGAGAGTACAGCATATCGTTACGTTGCATAACACGTGCCTTGAACATTACTTTCACTACAAAAAATGTCTTACAGCCCAGAAGTGTCTCATGTCAACAATCTGTAGAGAAACCAAAAATTACCCAGTGGTGAGACCACTTTCACTTTTGTAACAAGTCAAGTTCACTTGTATATTTTTGGAGCTCTTCTGCATTCGGGCTACAGCAAAGCAGCTTGGTCCCTGAGAAATGGCACGATGATGCTTATCTCCAGTCAGCTTGAGATAACAATGAGACACTGTGCAATGTTCTAGTAGTCTTTGCTGTTAAGAGAAATTGGACTTTTGAAAGGATTTGGTGAATAGAAGCCTCTCTAGCATCAGTTGATCTCTGTGCAAACTTTAGAGGTTTAGATTGAGCCAAGAACTCTTTTTTTTTTTTCCCCTCTAGAGATGCAAAGGAAAGTTAACTCAGTTATAGCTGCACAGCTCTGCTTTGCTTTCTTTTCCCTTCTTTTTGATTAGAGCGTGCTTAGATCAGCTGGACTCAAAAACTTCAGTACTGCTTAAAAATTAAATTACTAGCTGTTCTGTAGGTACCACTGACGTTTGTGGGGGAAATAAGGGAGACACTTCATAAAGAATACTGGCGAGTTTTTTTCCATTATGAATTGTAATCTGGAAAATATTAATAAGGAGATTTAGGGAAAAAAAGTGCTCTTTAACTGGATTATAAAGGAACAACTGTTTTTGTGCAGTGCCTTGAACTTGCTAAAATACAGTAAGTGGTTATCCTCATGTTGTCTTTACACTTCCTTGTAATCTGGCACTTACTGCTTGGGAGAAAGACCTTCAACTAATCATTTGTTTTGAGAAGCTCATGTTTCGTTTGTTTTATCTTACTTGGAGCCACAAGGGCCAGTACAGTGACTACCTCCAATACGTCTGTCTCACGGTGCGGAACGCATCTTCTAAAAGCTACGTTGCATCCGTGGGGTGCGGAACTTCACGGCAGAGTGCAGAAACCTCCTATCATTGCAGGCAGTTTTAGAAAAGGGGACTGACCTAATTCTATGAAATTACCATACCGTATCTCACCAGGAAGACACATGTACTTTCCTTGAATGCTGTCTGGGACTACTAGTAAGAGACTCTTTTTTGCCTCTTGGACCTTCTTCAGTCGCTGGAGGAAGGAGGTGTGAGTATATAACACAGGAGGAGTCAGTGGTGTGTGCTACCCTGAACGTTCTCAGTTCTGTTCATCTAGTTTGCTGACTTATTTTCACGCAACTGTATTAATATACGCTGCAATTACTACCGGATTCATAACTTGCATAAGCTGAGCGGTATCACGTGGAGTGCTTGCTCCTGATACTATGGTATTGCTTTAAACATATATAAATATAGCTTTAAAAAATTTAACTGCTACTCTTTTGTAGAGCTAACGGAAAAAATCAGCAGGTTCTGCAGCACTTGCCTGTAACAACATGAACCAGTCACAAGCCAGTAAATGGGAAAACAGCAATGAGTGGCAGCATTTGCTAGATTTTCTAGGAGCTAGGCTTTACTGCCCACTGGAGTATATTCACCCTTCCACTGCAGTGTAACTTCTACTGGTAGAAAACGGAATGTTTAAGTACACCCCTTCTAATCTTTGGCAGCTGCTTCTTTTGATTTATATAAAAATAGTAATTCTTCATAAGGAAGGGTGTTTGAAAACTCTCTGTAAACAACATTGACATCGCTGAGAATGAGACGTGGTTCATGGCTCTCTGGAGCTGGATGGATACTTCTTGATGGCACCTCAGAACCCCTGCTTGCCTTTTGTGACCGATCCGCTTCGACTGTGAGCTTTCACAGAACCGTGCAGCTGGAGACCTAATAAACAGAGATCACGTACAACTTCAGGACTTCTGGAAGGTATTAAAACTAAGTACCAAATATATCTCCTTTAGCTTAAAATTAAAATGCTTTCTTGGTGAGTTTTTTTTCTTTTGGGTTTTTTTTTTTATTTATTCTAATACATGATTATCAACTGCATTATATAGAACTGAGGTTTGAGATGAGTGACTGGCCTTCCAGAAGGGGCAAAGTTTGTACTTTCATAGTTGCTGCATTGCAGGGAACCACTGTACTTCATATCTCATGAAGTATTCAAATCTACAGTCGTCTTCTGCTGCTGCAATTAGGTTTTTTTTGCTATCATAAAACACATCTTGCATTTAAAGGTACTGGGTTGGGTTTGGGGTTTTTTAATTACAGTAGGAACCACTCCCTTCTTGTTTAAAAACAAATTATTTCCGTTTAGTGCCTTTAAGTTAAACTTAAATTGCACCTTGTACCGCTTGTATTTGTGGTAGTAGGCCATTCAGCTATTAAACAAGCTAAAAGACCTCTCCTATCCTCTAATAATCACCCACACACTTGCTACCTTAGCCATGGCAGCTTCTGTTAACTTTTTGCCTCTTCAATCCTGTCTTGTGACTATTTTTTCATGTAGTAAATTTTGGCAACTCCATAAGGAATCCTGAAACACTGTGAAAGGAATCCATCGTGACTTGTCTTGACAGACCTAGCTTTCAGAGTGCATCTAATCCCCTGCTCCGTGCCACCCCCTCCTGGTGGAGGTGATACTTAGCGTCAGTACAAAGTTGACAGGGAGTGCTCAAGGTGAACTCAGGTGAGAGTTCCAAAGAGAGCGTTCAGAAAAGCTCTTCCAGGGTGAGAAAAGTTAACTTTTGCTCTACCATAATCTCTGAGTGAACTGACCAGACTAGCCCTTGTGCATGCCGTGAAGTGAAAAACCTACATTTCTCAAGGTGAAGTTGAAATAAGTAGTTTACTAGTCTACCGTAACACTTGGGTACACACATGCACCTTAGACTTATACCTTCCTACTATTAAAAAAGAATCACAACCACCCTGCTCTGGTGAGACCTCACCTGGAGCCCTGTTTGCAGGTCTAGAGCCCTCAATATAGGAAGGCTGTGGATCTGATGGAGCGAGTCCAGAGGAGGGCCACAAAAATAATCAGGGGGTTGGAGCGCCTTTGCTACAAGGACAGGCTGAGGGAGCTGAGGCAGCCTGAAGAAGAGGACACTCAGGGGAGACCTAATAGCAGCCTTCCAGTACCTGAGGGGGGGCTACAGAAAGGCTGGGGAGGGTCTGTTTCCAAAGGCCTGCAGTGACAGGATGAGGGGCAATGGCTTCAAGCTGGAGAAGAGCAGATTTAGATTGGATATTAGGAACAGGTTCTTTACCATGAGGGTGGTGGAACCACTGGACCAGGTTGCCCAGGGAGGTGGTTGAGGCCCCTTCCCGGGAGACATTCAAGGGGAGGCTCAAGGAGGCCCTGGGCAGCCTGATCTAGTTGGGGGTGTCCCTGCTGACTGTGGGGAGGTCAGACTAGCTGAACTTTGGAGGTCTCTTCTGGCCTGGACCACTCTATGATTCTATAGTTGTAACTATTCAGAAGCATATATGAAGACTATTTTCAAAGCGTATTAGCCATAAACAATTTAAGGAGATGACTTTGCAATGAAGGAAGGGAAACTAGAGGAAAAAACATGTTATATTCACAACACAAATGCCTTCCTGCTGCCTTGAGACTTCAACCAATTAAAAATAAGTCATTTTAGATGGGATTCATTTTAGATTATGCCAAGTAACTCCATAAAGTTAATCCAAGTATTAAAATAAACAGCAGAAGCATACTCTGATTTCAGAGTATGCATGTGAATTGTACTGGTACAGTTACTGGCTTCAAAATATACTTGGAGTTGATCTAGTGCAATTCTAGCCCAATCTCTTCCAGACACGGTGCAAATAAGTTTCTTTTGGATGCAATGTGATTTCTTTCAGTTGTATAGTTAAGCAGAAGGAAAAAATCCTTGGACAGAAAGTAGTTGTTGCTAGTTCTGTTTAAATTGGCAAGTCCTGCTCTTAACTTAGATGTGAGAGGAACTGGGGTTGATTACATGAAGCTTCCTTAAATGATTTAACATTCCAGGTGGTGGTAATACGAAAACCCAACCACACACAAACACACTCAATGTGAAAGTGTAAAACTTGTATAATGGAAAATTTAAAGCATGAGATAGAACTTTGAAAAAACCTCCTCAATGTAATTACTTCCTGTAGGAAATACATTCCTGTCCCAAAAGCTTACCTCTTGGCTTCATCTTATTAAACACTGTGACAGATAACCATACCTGAACCTGTTGATCCTCTGCTTGTCCGAGAGCGATTGCTGTAATCGATAACAGTGTAAGAACGGCGGTGCTGGGGATCTGGCTGAAAAGACAGTCCAAGTTAGTTACGTTTGCATGAGAAATTATAAATACCGAGATTATAACAGAACTACAAATTACTTAAACGTGTACTTCCTAATTTCTATGTTGTAAAGGTCTAACTAGAGCTTTTACAAGTTTAAGAAGGGATAAATCAACTTTGGGAGTGGAAACCATACTTGTGTAACACTCAGAATCATCACTGGATCAGGTAAAGACATTCTCACTACTTCTGGAAATTGTTCTGTTTCAAAAAAGATTTCATAAAGTTTGTACACTCCTAACCAGTAAGTCAAGGATGTTGAAATTAAACACAGAAACCAAACCAGCAGCTATTTAAAAGCTCTTCTTGACATTACAGCTTTTATAGCTTAGGTAAAAATACCTTGTTAGTTAGGACAAAGTACATCAACAGAGTTGGTGTTTCAATAAATTGAACCCAGAGCATTTGGTACTGAAACAGACTGGACGTTAATAGTACAGCCAACTTGTGCAAAAAAACAAGGAAGACAATCCTACTCTGGCATTTCCAAAGGTAGCTGTAGGAATTGCTTCCTATGCAAAACTTTAAAACATCCTCTTCTACTGCATAGTTCCTAAGCCTTCACAGAAAATGCCAGATGCTGGTAACCCATTGCATGTTATACCTAATAGTGAAGTAATATTTAGCTTTTTCCACATGCATCCTAATTTTGTGTTTTTCAAGCAAAAGTTCATACCACCAGCTGCATATACAGGTAGTCAGGAGCTGTTTGTGAGGACTGCCATGTGAACAGATGACTCGCCCCATTTGTTTGGGGAGTGCCAAGCCATAAAGGTTCTGTTAACCTGTGAGTATCTAATCAAGTGGCAAACCTGATGGACTCCCCAGTGCTGATCACTTGAGCTGTCTGGTTCTCAAGTAATGTTTACCCATGTTAATTGTCTGAGCACCCTATTCAGTAACTAAGGATGATCTGGTACAATTTGCTGTGCTTTACCAAGAACGTGCTGGTTGTGTTAGGCTTGGAGAAATGATCAGGTAAGAAAAGCCGCTCTTGTAGCTGCTGGTGGGCATCTTCGTGTGTTGTGACACTGTGGGCTCGACTTGAGTTCCCTCGAGATTTCTGCACAGAACAACAACACAGTTGTGACCTTTTCTTATTGCAGCAGTACATTTAAAATAATTAGCCTAAGAATTAAAGCTAATTTTCCAAGTCAGTCATTCTACACCCAGTTATGGGGAGGAAAAAATATTCTAGCAGTAACTGGAATTAAAGCATTTGACTCTGGGTGTTGCTGTTAGTCAGAACTCCTGTGGCATTTTGTCTGAATCTATTTTAGTTGATGTCATAAGATAACAAATACTGCAGATGAAGTTTGCAGAGGACAATGAGTTGGGTGGGAGTGTTGATCTGCTGGAGGGTAGAAAGGTTTGCAGAGGGATCTGGACAAGCTGATGGATGCGCCAAGGCCAGTGGGATGAGGCTCAACCAGGCCAAGTGCCAGGTCCTGCCCTTGGGTCACACCAACCCCGTGGACGCTACAGGCCTGGGAAAGAGTGGCTGGAGCTGCCTGGCAGATAAGTCCCTGGAGGTGTTGGTGGACTGTGGGCTGAAGAGGCGCCAGCAGTGTGCCCAGGTGGCCAAGAAAGGCCACCAGCATTGTGGCCTGGATCAGGAAAAGTGTGGGGGGCAGGACTCAGGAGGTGATCGTCCCCCTGGACTGGGCACTGGGGAGCCCTACCTCAAGGGCTGTGTCCAGTTTGGGGCCCCTTCCCACAAAAAAAAAAGACATCAAGGGGCTGGAGCGGGTCCGGAGAAGGGCAATAGAGCTGGTGAGGGATCTGGAGAACAAGTCTCATGAGAGGCTGAGGGAGCTGGGTGTGTTCAGCCTGGAGAAAAGGAGGGGGTAGCCAGGGGGGTCGGTCTCTTCTCCCCAGTCACAGGCCATGGGACAAG
>VXBJ01001065.1:538862-550027 GCA_013400055.1 Nycticryphes semicollaris
CCCACAAAAAAAAAAGACATCAAGGGGCTGGAGCGGGTCCGGAGAAGGGCAATAGAGCTGGTGAGGGATCTGGAGAACAAGTCTCATGAGAGGCTGAGGGAGCTGGGTGTGTTCAGCCTGGAGAAAAGGAGGGGGTAGCCAGGGGGGTCGGTCTCTTCTCCCCAGTCACAGGCCATGGGACAAGAGGAAATGGCCTCAAGTTGCACCAGGGGAGGTTCAGATTGGAGATCAGGAACAATTTTGAGAGGGAAAGGGTTCTGAAGCCTTGAGATGGGCTGCCCAGGGCAGGGGTTGAGGCCCCATCCCTGGAGGGATTTAATATAGGGATTGACATAGAGCTGAGACCCATGGTTTAGTGATGGCTTTGATCAGAGTGAGGTCGATGGTTGGAGTGGATGATCCTAAAGGTCCCTTCCAACCCAGACAATTCTATGATTCTTTGAAATAAACTTGAACTTGGGTTTGGTAATTTAATCAGCAGCAATTACCATCTTAGAGTATTAATTAATAAAAAGAAACAACTGTGTGTAATTACCATTTGTCTCTGAGGTCCTGCAGCACTCGTGTGCTCTGTCGCTCTGGTGGTACCAATAGGTGGTAGGAGGTTATTTCGGCTTAGTGGCAGTGGGGAGGGTGACATCAGCTGCTCCTGTGCAGTGAGGCTGAAATGCACCAATAAGAACAGAAAAAAAAACCCATGCAGTTTAAATGTTTGGCGCTGTGTAAACATACAGTATTGTCAGTTTGTCCGGCATTATGCTGACAATGTTAAAACCAAGAGCAAGAGTTGCAGAATTCTGCTACAAGATCCTGCTGTTGGGGCTGACTACCTGAGGCTGTATTTAAAGGAGTTCTGCAGCGGGTGAAGTTTTCAGAATGCTTAATATTAATCATATAGGCAAAGGAAGTCTGTGAATGAATACCCCAGCAGAAATCATGGTTATGAGTGTATATAAAAGCCAGTTGGTTGTTAAAATGCACCACTCAGTGAGTGAGTTTTGAAGGAGTATGCTGTGCAGCTGGTACTGCAGAACACAGGGGTGTGCACATAAAGGTGGCTTCATGAGCAGTTGCCATAGACCAGTAGTACCTTGTCAGCCCATCCCCAGACATGACATTGTTTTCTGCTCTTTGTTCATATCCTTTAGGATGAAGTACTGCTTAGTGCTAACGTCAGCCCAGAACTGAAGGCAAACAATGCATGGAGAAAACAGCAGTGAGCCAGATTTTAAGCACAGCAAGTAAAACGCTACATAATGCAAATGCATACTGTAGCTCTTTCACTTGTAATAAGTGTCAAATAAAACATCTGGGGGTAAAATAAGGCTTCTACTTTCTCCATATTTTAAGTGTTGGAAGGAAGTAGGCATAGAAAAGCTTCTAAAAGTCTCTTGAAGGGAGCTAAACCAATCTAACTGCACAAAATACAAAATTAATTAAGGCTTCGTCACCAGGAGGCACGTAAAAGAACAAGCAGTCTATTTTCTAGATCCAGCCTTTTCACATGAAAGCCTTGTATCACACAAAAAAAATTGTTTGAGAAGCGCTAGAAATAATCAAGAGGCCTAAGCCCTACCCATGTTCTGGATTTGACTGAAGGATGTTCTATAAGAGCACATTAGAAAACCTTCACATTGTAACCACCATTTTAAAGAAGACTTTCCTAGTGCTGCCTACAGACATTTAAACATATATGATTATATAATAAAGGTTGTTAACGTTTGTTAAATTGATTGAAGCCTGGGGAAAAGGGAACAGAGGCATAAAATATTATTGGAAGCGTGTAGAAACGTCAGTTGCAAATAGACAAGGAACAAATCTCTAAACAGCACATGACAAAAATAACAAGCTGGAGGAGTTTATAGCTAAACTGCAAAACTAAGAGGAAATTATGTCAGATTTGCAAAACAAGCAGAATACAGTACTTTAAACTCTTCATTGTTCCCTAATACCCAAATTCCTATTACATAATTCCTGTAATCCCTGTAAATTACTACATTCAGTCACATCATTATGCCAAACAGATATTCTAGATATATCAGAGGTTCAACTGAGGTCAGTAAGAGCCTTTGGGTTATCTTCAGATTAGTAACAGGTTATCTGAGATGGGCACCTTCTTTATAGCCTAATACCTATATAGGTATTAGGGTAACAACAAGCAGCTGATCTTTTAGAAGCTCGCTAAAACCGGGGGCTTCTAAGTTCATCTTGAAAATAAGCTAGAGGAAAAGAAAGCTGATGTCAAGGAGATGGTGGTATTTGCTTTGTTTGTACTGGATGGGCAGGCTGAGAGCTACAGTTCGTGTTCAAAACTACCTAAAGATGTGGCCTTGTGGCACAGTGAACATCAGTTTCAGCAACTTGGCCTCCTCAGGGGAGATCGTGATTTAAGAGGCGATTAATTTCTTTAATCAAATAATTCATATTCTTTCTATTCAACTGAATGCTCTTTGTATAAGCTGGGTTCTCTAAATAGTTACTGGCAGCGATAAACTGATATTGAAACGTACAATCGACTTCCCCTGAAGACGTCGTCCACAGCCCCTGGGGTCCCAGTACGAGAGTGGCCCATGTCGATGGGATGCAGGGTACGGGGTGGTGGGTTTCGTCTTCCTGTGGAACGTGAGAGGGATGATGTACTGAGCTCTAAAGCACGATTTGGCCACACTCTGGTGGAGAGAATGGAGCTGGAGCCTGGCCGTTTGTCATCCAGGTCCCTAACAAAAGAATCACAAAACCAAGAGTGATATGATGAGTATGACTGGTAACTGCCCTGTGACCACCAGTCCCTTCTTTTTTTTCTTATGCAACTCTATAGAGTAATTTACAGCTAAATTAGAAAAGGATAGGGAATGGGAAAGAGAAAAGAAGCCTATCTTTATTTTTCTTACTGAGCTACGAACTTTCTGATTGAAGAGTCCAGTATAAAAATCACAGATTAAAAAAAAAAAAAACCCCAAACAAAACCCACTGTAATCATTGATTTTCACACACATAGTTCAGATTTGACAGAAGTCCACTTTCTCAGAAGTGAGCAAATCGGTTTCTCTATCCCATTTCAAGCTTCATGTTTTTTCAGGATGTCAGTTACTGCCAACAGTAATGCCACAGCTATTCACTAAGTGATAAACCAGCAGCAAAAAACCAGAAAACCTGCAGTAGAGGCATACTGTTTCATAGAGGATACATAAATAAACAAGCAAGCAGGAAAAGAATTGAGCATTGCTTTCTCCTGCAGAGAAAATTATCTCATGACGTTTTGGGTTGAAGCCCTCTCACCCTGAGAGTGTTCTCCTTCACAACAGCCAATCTACAGTTCTTACAGTGTTTTCTCCATTACAGGCAGATTCCTTTGCTGTGGCTGGATCCCTTGTACCACCATCAAGCTGTTTAGACTACGCTGAGAGCCACTGCTTGACCCTTGAGAGAGATTTACCTGAAAGTTTAAACAAAATAAGTAAATTACTGTTTGGCAGAGACACATACATATCCTTAAGTATTTTGTCCTTGTAAATAACTTTGGTGAAAATAAATCCATTTCTTCCATGACACCCAGATACATATTCAATTATATTATTGCCCCCCTCCAATACAGGCATCTTAGTATTGCATTTTCCTTGCAAATGGTAGTGCTTAGAAAACATATCCTACCATGCTATTTCACACTTAACATTTCCCAGCTGACACATTTGCATGACAGGATCTTCCACCAATGGCTATAACCAGAAGCTTTACGAAACTAATTTTCAGCGTATGTTAACATTTTATGTCAAGAGCAGAACTGCAAACTCCTTTCCTGGAATACAGACTGATGTGGAAAACCATCAAATTCCACCCACCATGACAACAACAAATAGGAAAATACCAGAGCTTTAATCTCTCCAGCATACATACTTGAGGTGTTTTTCTCCTCTTTTTGCTTTTGCGGCCACATCTGGGTTTTGGGCACTACACATACAGTATGAGGAACGTGAAGAAGGGGTAGGGGGTAGAAATAAAGGAGAAAGAAATAAAAAGAAATAAGAAGGAAAGAGTTGAATTAAATGGAATAAACAGATTAACATTTTGGTGCTCACCACTCTAGGAGCAGATCATCTGAAGCAGATTATATAGTCAAATTTAGTGTCTGAGAAAAAAACCCCAACTCTTATAGAACTGCACTGAGATTTGTCCTCTATTACCTAGTGACTTAACGGTAGACAAACTAGTGAGAATAGAATCTCATACATGTGATCCATGATCTCACAATTTATTTCAAACATCAGTAAAACACAGGAAGAGCTACATCATTAATGAACAGTCACCACATGGTTGTCCAGTATGGATATAAAATTTTAAGTTTTAAAGAGAAAAGTAGGAATTAAAACTTGCCACTGAGGAATAACAGACCCTACGTGTTGGAAAGGACAGTCAGTATTCATACAAAAGCCAAAATAGTCATGTATCTAAACAGCTCCTGACGTACTCGAATCTGTTTGCTCCCTACACAAACCAGATGGCTAAAAATACTCACCAGAGTTGATGTCACTGAGGGCATTTTGCTTTGTGGCACAGGAGGTAACAACACTGGCAGAGGGTCAAACTGCAAAGGGCTTTCGGCATCTGCTCTGATTGTTTCTACTGTTATGATATTTTTCTCATCATCTGTGCGAAGCAACAGAGAATTCTTGTCAATGCAGACTATTGGCACTGCTAATTGTGGACAGTACTATGGATCCAACTATTGTGAAGAGAGTCCTCTTAGATGCTAAGCTCTATTAAATCTTTTGAAAGCATGTCTCGCGTTGCTCACCAAGTAAATAATGTGGTGGGTTTTTTTTCCCTGAAGACATTATTCCCATATAAATCTTGCTCTCATTGCATCCTGGCAAGATTAAGTGAGTGAAATTCCCTTTTGAATCTTCAGTTTAACTGTGATCCTTACCAGAGGCTGACCCTTCCCAGTGCCTGCAGATTAATTCTTCCATGCAGCCTAGGACTTCACTCCACACATCATCAAACAGAAATGCGAGCACAGAATCCTTCATGCAGGAATACGGAGAGATAGGAGGAAACCCCAACTTCCGTCTACCAGAGGACAGCCCCGTTTTCCTCTCGTGCAACTCCTCCTCCCTGTAAAAATTATGTAATTATTTGGTAATTTATTGGTAACTATAGCAATTATTTCCTAGCAAGCATCAAATCCTCTCCAGTCGATTGCCACTGGAAAGGTACAGCTTCACTCAAAATGCTAGTAGGAAATCAAAGCAGCACACTGCTAGTGCAAAACAATGACGAATTTGGCTTAGTATAAGAAAAAAATGGCAGTTAAACATTTATTAATTATGCCAATACAGAGCAGGCTCTTTGCTATGATGGAATAAACTATTTAAACCAGACACAAAACCAGCTAGTATGAAAAATTAAAAAAAAAAAACAAAAACCAAACCAAAAATGAAAAAAAACCACCACCCAGCCCACAAAAGTAATTTGGCAAACTAAATTGTTCTAGGAAATGGATTGGGAGAATTCCCAGTGCCCTAACAACCTCAAGCCTTTGGAAGTTCTTTAGAGGAAAGATACATAAAAAAAAAAAAGTAATTCATCAAATATTTTATCATCTAACATCAAACCTAATTCTATGTATCTTAACAGCAGGAATTCCAGGACACTGGTACCCGTTGCTGTCTTAATATCCAATACCTACACATCTCTGCGGTCAAACGCTAAATATTCCTCCATTACACCTTCAGAAACAATTACTCCATCTTCACCTTCTTCACTCTCTGGAGAACACAAGGTTGGAGACTTGGAATGGTCAGCCTTTTTGTGAACGGGAGTAACAGAGAGAGGTACCTTCTTGCCAAAAACACTAAACCTGAAAAGGTGACAGTTTAAAGAAAGCAGAAATTAAAATAAGTTGTTATTCCACTTCAAATAGCAGCATTTGGTGAACTGAGAAACAATGTGGTAGTTAAGGCCAAGTGGCAGGAGGGAGGCCAACAAGTTATGCATTACAGTAGAAACTCTTGTGGTTCGAGTACTTTAAATTCCCGCTAAGGAGCCTGAAGCTTCAGAAGAAAAATCAAAGCTAATTAAAAACAACTTAAACGTTAAATAATAGAAGTAGTACTAATTTAGTGCTTTCTAATTTTGATATTCTATACAAATTTAACAGATGATTAACAATAAAAGCATCTACAGCAGACACATACTCTTAAGAAGTCAGCAGCAGCAAAGGTATTTCTATTTACTGCCCGGTTTACTGCAGTTGGCAACAAGCACAGCCATGTGTAGTCTGGCTGTTCTGAATGTACAACTTTGAGTTAAAAAGAAAAGCGCGCTGTGTGCTTTTAAATAAAGCCTGCTGTGTTCAAAACTCTGCCTAACAAAGGAATTAGGTTTCACATTTTAAGAAGCCTGTTACTGCAGTCCACCGAGAACAAAACTACCTTCCCACCTTGGTGTGGTCTGAGTTATCAGCTGGTACTTACTCATTAGAATCTTTTTCTCGCGGTGAACTTACGTCTGAGGAACCTAAACTGCCAGAGGGTGAACTTGAATACCATCCGTACCCTTCATCCGTGGGGATCACTATCTGCTGGCCCACAACCCTGTCATGGCAAAAGCAAAGGATAAATACATCAGAAAATCTTAAAAGTAAGATCATTGAAGCGCCTAATAACACACTGCAGCAAATCCTAAGTATTCCATGGGGAAGCTACGTGGCTTTCTTGGTGATAGTTTAATGTTGTTTCAGGTGTTTTCCCCAGTACAGACTGCCTCATGTCAGGGAAATACATTAAGATGATTTTGCTTGGGTTTTTTATGCTCTGCTAATTGTAGGACTTCTGAGTATGGACAAAAGTATTCTAATATACATAATGAAGATTTAAAATTAAAGTTTCCAGATCGCTATTAGGACTGCTGAACTAGGGGAGGAAGGTTTTTGAATTATTTGAAGCACCTGGCTTTTAGCTTTACCATACATCTTTTCCAAGAGAATTTTGCTATGTTAAAGCCAAGTCAGTTGCAAATAGCAATAATCCTCTGGCAAGGAACCAAATGTGAGACAGCAGAATCTTCATTAGTCACAATGGCAGGCACACTACCAGAGCCATCTTTTTATCTCTATCTACTATATAAATGCCTAAATCCACCCAGCTACTAACATTGTTTTAAAAGCAACTGTTTCTGTCCCTACCCTTTTATAACTCCATGATAGCACCAGCACAAATCTAGAAAATACCTGAGATGAGGAAAGTTGGCTGTCCACTGGTGGCATTCTTCCCGCAGACCCTCAACATGCACATTTTCTTTCTGCTCATACAGAAGCTCATCAATTTGTCTGAACATTTGCTCTACTTGTTGTGTGGCAGCTTTATCAAATTCCTAGAAAGGAAAGTTCTTCAATAAATACCTAGTGAGTAACGTTCACAGGGCTACAAAGATGATGAGAGGCCTGGAGCATCTCTCTTATGAGGAAAGGCTGAAGGACTTGGGTCTGTTTAGTCTGGAGAAGAGAAGGCTGAGGGGGGATCTGATCAACACCTAGAAATACTTCAAGGGTGGGTGTCAGGAGGATGGGGCCAGTCTTTTTCCAGTGGTGCCCAGGGACAGGACAAGAGGGAACGGGCACAAACTGGAACATAAGAAGTTCCATCTCAACATGAGGAGGGACTTCTTCACTTGGAGGGTGGCAGAGCCCTGGCAGAGGCTGCCCAGAGAGGTGGTGGAGTCTCCATCTCTGGAGACATTCCAAACCCACCTGGACACGTTCTTGTGGGACCTGCTCTGCGTGGACCTGCTTTGGCAGGGGGTTGGACTAGATGATCTCCAGAGGTCCCTTCCAACCCTATAGCATTCTGTGTAATTCAAGGGTATGTGTGTTTAATTTATTTTTTTATATAACTGAAAAAGAAAACTATTTGTTTAAAGGTTAGTGGGACCGATTTAACCACTTTCAGTTCTCTTGCATAGGAAGACATTAACTTTAAATCATTTCCACAGCCCCTTCCCCCCAAGAAGATGCAGACTGCTGTTAGGACTGATGGCAGCTAGGCAAAAAGCTTATGTTGACACAACAGAAAAGCTACTAAAACATTTTGAAATATCTGTATTGTGACACTAAGTTAAAGGCATAGCAATTTATGTAGAAAATATCAGAACAGGAAGGATAAAATTCAGCAATGTTTTAATGAAGCAGAACATTTGTTGCTTGCAATGTCCATAGACAACAGCAAACCAAAACGCAATGCAGGCTGTTGTGTGGCACTGGGAAAGTAAAAGTCTGAGACACTGGGAAAGTAAAAGGATGTTCAGGACCTTCGTAACATTTTCTTGGGTAGCTGGATAATAGGGTCAGTGCTTGGGTAATTTAAATCTAAACAGTTCCATCTCATGTCCAAGAAAGCAATAGTATACTTTGTTTTGTTAAATGGGGAATAAAACAAGTATTTCTAAAGGAAAATAATGTTTGGGGGGGCTTACTATGCATGTACAAGTGTGCAGAAGTTTGATAAATGCACATCAAGTGTCTCAAAGTCATCCACTCACATTTGGGATTCCATAATACCAATATTTATTACGCTGTATAGATACACTTGTGCATTAAATGATTTGCATTCCCACAGCTTTAGTTGGAAATTCAGAATATTTACTGACCACTATGGGACTAATATGTTTTGATCTGAGAGAAAGGAAAGATGAGGAAGAGCTAAAAAAGATGTTCTTTCTACAGCCACTATTATCATTTATTGACAGACCCAATCCTCATTTTTATTCTGAAATGTATTTGCAATACTATTTCAAATGTCTTTCTACTCACTGGGCTAAATTTGGCTTGGATGACTACGTTCTACTCACATCATAGCCCCAAGAGAAGACTGAGCTGTCTTCAGTGGAGGCATCAGCATAACTCTGGCTAGCGGACCATGAATTCCCATCATCAGCTGGAGAAACAGAAGGGTAAGCCGCTTCCTTCCAGACTTCAGATTCCCTGAAATACACATGTTGAGGACAAAAGGGAAGAAAAAAAACAACAAAACCCCAATGATACACAACGACAAAAAGTAGGTAAGTAAACTTTTCTTTCTGTACAAAAAAGCATAGATATATGAGAAGAGGTCTTAGCACTGGTACAATTTTCATAGGGTAAATGTTTACTTCACAGGCATTTAAGCAGAAACACAAGTAACTGCACAACTCCTAATGTAATTACACAAGCAATTGCAATGACTCCTAATCTCAGTGGCATAGAAAATCAAGCAAAGGTCAAGCAAAACATAGATTTACCAAAAATTATCTTAGCTAAGCCACAGACTATTTCTAGTTCTGGTTTTACACCACTCAGAAATTATTTTTATAGTTTCTCCTCTTGTTTCTACCATGAAATTAGATGACCTGGACTATTTGTGAGCTGGGAACACAACAGATACGCACTTTTTTTTATTTCCAAAATTGGAAGGACATGTTCTGCAAAGCTACAGATTAGAGGTAAAGCCTAAGTCTACCAACATCTGTGAAGGTCACTCAAGATGAAGGTGCCTGGTGTTGCCACTGTTTCCAGGCAAAGAATCATGTTAAGTTTTGGCAGGTACCTTGAGCTCTTGATGGGGCTTTCAGCCACAGGAGCAGCCGGGGACACCTTAGCCCGTGGTTCTGGTGGTGGATGATGCCGCAGGGCATGTTTTGGAAGACCTTGTCTAAAACAAAGAAGTGGAACCTGACATTATTTATGCAAATAAACATCGATACAGTTGCCAAGCTTTCCAGTGGTTTTATTCTGCTTTTCAATGAATGCACTAAATTTGCATACCAGAGCTCATTTATTAGTATTAGAAGGCTAATTCTTGTTACCGAAGGCTTAGAATTAAGGTGTCAAAACTAAGTCTAGGCTAAACATGGAGCTAAAGGTCTTTGCTTAGAAATCAGTGTCATTCTTTAAACTTAAAATGTTGTTGTGAATGGGCTACAGCTCTCTAAAAGCAGTATAATGTTGTTGTTCCTGTAAGAGGACAAATAGAATGAGAGCAGCCACCAAACTATGCATAAGCAAGTTATAAGAAACAGTATTTGGTAGTTTTGAGGTTGGTTTTTTGGGGTTTTTTTTTGCAAAGTTGAGATGTCTACGAAAGACAGACCCAAAAACCCCATCACAGTAGCTGGAGACAGAAAGAGGTATCACTGCAGGAACCAAAAGGAGCTACCTACCAAAAACGGATGTATTTGCTTAAACTTCTAGCCCCCCTCTCATCATCCCCAACCCCCTCCGAAAAAGAATCGGGGTCAAAAAACACAGCCAAGGACAGGGATTTTTACCACGTTCTCTCACACCAGTATTTTTCAAGCGGCGGGCCCAAGACGGCTGTACACCCGGGACCGTGAGCTGCCCTCACCCCGGCCGCCCCCACAACACTGGGGCCCGTCAACTCTGGCCTGCGGCCCCGCCGTAACCGCGGCCTGGGCTCGGCCCTGTCTGAACGCGGTGTTGAGGCTGAGGCGGGGCACTGGCAACCGGGACAACGGGACCGGGGAAGGAGGAAGAGGAGGTGGCGGCGACTCACGTCTCCAGAGCACCAGAGGACACCGACTTCCGCGCGTATCGCGAGATCATCCTCAGCTCCTCATCGCCGCCGCCGCCATGACAGCTCCCCACCCCCGGGGAGGCGGAGCCCCTGCCGCCCGCCTCGGCTGGGCTCGGCTCGACCCGGCCCGGCGCCATGGAGGGGCTCAGGCGGGCGGCGCTGGCGGAGGACGCCGTACGCTACCGCTTCTTCGCGGCAGCGGGTGCGGGCGGCGAGGCGCTGCTGCGGCGCTGCGCCGAGACCATCGTGGTGCGGTTGGCGCCGCTGTTGTCCGCCTACGTCTGGCAGCGGCAGCCATTTCGCCTGAGCTATGTGCCGGCGCGGGGTGAGTTGTGAGTGGAGTACGGCGGGGCGGGAAGCGGAGCGGTGTGAGGAGGGAGCGGGAAGTGGGGCCGCGTGAGGGGGTCGACCGGTGAGGCGGGAAGCCGGGCTGTGTGAGAGGGGCGCCCGGTGAGGCGGGAAGCCGGGCTGTGTGAGGGGTCGCCCCGTGAGGCGGGAAGCCGGGCTGTGCAAGGAGAGGCTGGGCGGGGAGCGGGGCCGTGTCGTGGGGGGAGCCCGACAGGGTTCTGAGCCCACTTCTCTTCCTTTCCCGGGCCAGGC
>VXBJ01001065.1:550298-578532 GCA_013400055.1 Nycticryphes semicollaris
GAGATCCCGGCGCACATCGGTGGCACCACGCTTTTCGGGGACAACGTGGAGGATGAGTGGTTCATCGTCTACCTGGTCCGGGAGATCACTAGGGAGTTCCCGGGGCTGGCGGCCAGGTAACGGCCCCGCTGAGGGGGGTGGAGGTTGGGGCCTGGGAGCGAAGCGGCAGCAGCACCTTCCCTGTTTTTTAATGTTTTGTTTTGTTTTTTTTTTTTTAATTAAAAACATTAATAATACGTAGACACGTGTTTAGAAGTGTGTGTTACGGTGTTGTGCTGTGCTGTGCAAGATCTCCTCCAGTAAGAAACCAATTTTTCCTTGGCCAGGATTGATGACAATGATGGGGAGTTTCTCCTTATAGAAGCAGCTGATTTTCTCCCAAAGTGGCTGAATCCTGAGAATAGTGACAACAGGGTGAGTAAAACTTGTGTACTAATTGGCAAGTGGCTCACAGTGGACTTTTACTTACAAGTAGGGAGGTTTTTTTTCTTGAGCTTCTATCTGGCTGAGTGGTCTGGCTGCCACTGAAAATCCCTTACTAGTGAAGAAACTTGGTCAGGGCCCAAGACTTGTTTTAATTAACGGCATGTGTTATTTTCAGCATGGTTTGTTTTCTTTCTGGTTTCAGTGTACTTCTTTATCCTTGCTGTGGATGTTGAAGGAGAGACTTAACCACTGGAAACCTCAGATACTCAATTCTGGTCTGTGTGCGCTTGCAGAATGCTACGTAGAGTGATGGTGTTCTGAGAAACTGCTGTGGGGATATCTGGAGATATCAAGTGGTTCTTCTAGAATTGGTTTGTTGATGGAAGGAAGAGAAAATTCTTGGGCTGGTGTGTTCTTATGCTAATAGCAAAGCATTCATATGGAGGCTACAGACCTGCCCGCCAGGCTAGGACTCTGTGTTGTTTAACTAGACCTGACTCTTGCACATAAATCATTCTTTAAGAGTTGTCAGCTGAACATGAGCCAGCAGTGTGCCCAGGTGGCCAAGAAAGCCAGCAGCAGCGTGCGGAGTAGGGCTCAGGAGATGATTGTCCCCCTCTGCTTGGCACTGCTGAGGCCTCACCTCGAGGGTTGTGTCCAGCTTGGGGCCCCTTCCCACAAAAAAGNGGTTGACAGTTGGACTAGATGATCTGGAAGGTCCTTTCCAACTTAGACAATGCTGTGATTCTATAATGCAGAGCTGACCGAGCTTTTTAAAACTTGCTACTTGTGGTGGCAAACTTGAAGGCAAGTGAAGCTGTTTTGCTATCTGTAAATTCAGTAGGTTTGGCCAGCTTTTCATTTTCTAGGTTTCTGGGGTGCAAGGAAAGTTTGGGTAACATGGGAACTATGGAATCTAAATGGCAGTGTAGTCCAAACAGAGTGAAGTACTGCTCTCCCAAGGAGCAGTCTTGGATCCAGCTGAGCTTTCCAGCTCTGCTCTAGCCACTTGTATTTTTTTTTTCTACTGTATTCTCGAGTGATTGGGTGTGATGGTTTGCTGCCCTCAGACTGGGGAATCTTCCAGACTGGAGTGTTGCTGACTTGATAAGGAGACAGATTGGGTCAGATATAGGTCAATTAATGAGCAGACACCTTTATCCAGAATCACCAGCCATCAAGCCAGATCACCTTGCTGTGGATGATTGTTAGTAGTTATGTCACTGAGTTTCTTGGTAGTGGATTTAAATGCGAAGAACTTAACTCTTTCGTTAGCAAAGATTTCTTTATTTTCTGTTTTCCTGCTATAAGATGTAAAATAAAAAGGGGTGGAATGCAATGCACAACTGAGTTGCAAACCTGTATCTGGACTATCAGTGCCATCTTTTCCTTTGGAGTGAGGGAGTTGGTAATATTACATTCAGTTCTTTTCTTAGGATCAGGAAACAAAAGACGTCACGTGTAGCACCTGAAATGATGAATCATAGAATCATCTGGGCCAGAAGGGACCTTCAAATGTCATTTAGTCTGGCCTCCTCGCAGTCAGCAGGGAGACATCCAACTAGACCAGGTTGCCCAGGGCCTCATTGAGCCTCCCCTTGAATGTCTCCAGGGAAGGGGCCTCAACCACCTCCCTGAGCAGCCTAATGCTTTTAGTCCCTGTCCTATTCTTCAGCAGCTAGATTATGCTGTGTGATTTTCCTGAAGTAAATGTCTAGTTGAGGAGAAACTTTGGTACTGAGTTACTAAGGAAAGAAGATACATTTCATCAAACTTGTTGCAGGTAAAATAGGAGCTTTTATTTACTGGTTGGAATGTGGTCTCTGGCATCTGTATTTACCTCATCTCCTTTTTAAAAAAAATTGTACTGTTTCGTGTTTTCAGTATTCTCTGTGTTGAAACAAATGCCTTCTTATATAAAATTAAACTTTCTGTTGCTTGGTGTGTGACTGTTCTTACCCTGTCTGATGAGATGTTACTGTCTGCCAGGTGTTCTTTTACAAAGGAGAACTGCACATCATTCCACTGGCAGAGACTGATGAGGAGGAATGCGACCCGTGGGCTGCCAGTCCAACAATCTCGCAGGCGTTAACACTGTTAGCCAGCCGTTCGGAGGAGTTCCTGGCTGCAGAACCCATTAGAACAGCAGTGTATAAACGCATCAGTGGGTATGTGGGTGTTGTATTTCAGTGTTCTGCAACAGTAAGTTCTGATTCTGGGTGCCTGGGATGCTTTCTTGTATTCTTGTGCTGCCGTACAGTGAGACCTGGACAGGCTGGAGAGCTGGGCAGAGAGGCACCTGATGAAATTCAGCAAGGGCAAGCGTAGACTCCTGCTGGAGAGCAGCTCTGAGGAAAAACACCTGGGAGTCCTGAGGGACAATGGGATAGCCATGAGGCAGCAATGTGCCCTTGTCGCCAAGAAGGCCAATGGCATCCTGGGGTGAATCAGGAAGAGTGTGACCAGCAGGTGGAGGGAGGTCATCCTTCCCCTCTACTCCGTCCCTGGTGAGGCCCCATCTGGAGTACTGTGGCCAGTTTTGGGCTGCCCAGTTCAGGAAGGACAGGGAACTGCTGGAGAGGGCACAGCAAATGGCTACAAAAGGGACCTGGAGCATCTCTCTTAATGAGGAAAAGCTGAGGGACTCGGGTGTTTTTAGTCTGGAGAAGAGAAAGCTGAGGGGGGATCTGATCAACACCTAGAAATACTTCAAGAGTGGGTGTTAGGAAGATGGGACCAGTCATTTTCAGTGGTGCCCAGGGACAGGACAAGAGGGAGCAGGCACAAACTAGAACATAAGAAGTTCCGTCTAAACATGAGGAGGAACTTCTTCACTTGGCGGGTGGCAGAGCCCTGGAAGAGGCTGGCCCAGGGAGTCTCTTTGGAGACATTCAAACCCTGCCTGGACAGATTGCTGTGCAACCTGCTCTGGGTGGACCTGCTTTGGCAGGGGGTTAGACTAGATGATCTCCAGAGGTCCCTTCCAACCCCAGTCATTTCCCTGTTAGATTGGATAAAGTTGCTTCCTTTTCAGAAACTACCAGCTAGAGGGGTTTTTGTGGCATTTGCCTAAAAAGGGGGACTATCCTGTAGGCTGTACTGTCACCTGGGGGCTCTGAAAGTGGTTCATCGCTATGATGCCACAACTGACAATGGCAAGAGTTACTTCACATCTTTGTACTGAAAAATCTGAAAGTTCTGTGAACCTTTACGAGCCTGTTGTGGCAGAGGAAATTCTAAAACGTAGAACCAGTGTGCTTTTCAGAGCATCACCTTGTCACTGGTGTGTTCAGCGCTGTATGTCATTTTCTGCAAGGATTTGACAGCGTGAGCCAGATGACTTCCACCCTCGCTGCACTGATGCTGTATAGCTGGGCACATTAGTCAAGTTGACAGTGATTCATCTTACCAACATGGGGATTAAATTTTTTTTAGCTGTGTGTATCTTTATCTGTATATGTGTGCATATATAGCTATATAAATCATCAGACATTCCAGGTGTTAGTTTAGCTGAGTTTTAACTTGAATTTAGAATAACATTCTGCCGCTTGGCTCATAATAAAGATTAATATTAAAGTGAAAATGGGGGTAATCATTAAAAAGGAGTGGTTTGGGCTTAATACACTAAGGTTCTATTCTATGATACAGGTATCCTGAGAAAATTCAGGACTCATTTCACCGAGCCCACTGCTACCTTCCGGCAGGCATTGTGGCAGTGCTGAGGCAGCGCCCTTCGTTGGTGGCTCCAGCAGTCCAGGCCTTTTACCTGCGGGATCCTGTGGATTTACGAGCATGTCGTTCTTTTCAAACTTTCCCTCCAGATGAACGTGTGATGACTGTAGTAAGTGATCCTGCTGATGCAACTTGCCACTTAATTAAGGTTTTGTAATTGACAGAGGTTCTGTGGTCAAGTGATGATGAATATGTGGATTTAATTTTTCACAATGCCGTGTTTTCTGATTTATTTTTTTGCTTTTGACACTAGGCATGAATTTCTGGTTCATTATGTCAGTAGCTTTTCTGCATTCAGATTGATATGGCTAGACTTTTAAATGGCTAATAATGAGATAAGTGCTTCTGAAATCACAGTTTACTGCTAATAATTCTTCTGATGAAGTGCTTGCTAAGTAAGTTGACATAGTTCTGTGATCAGAGCATTTGTCAGCACTGCCAGCCAACAGGAGGAGTGTGTTTACTGTATAACGTAACTACCCCTAGCTGTTCGTTCCCAGGCTTTTCACCTTCTCAGCTGTGCTCACACAGCTCTGGGAAAGCTATTTGATGAAGTGTTTTATGAGTGTTGTATGTGATATGTTTGTGTTACAGAGTTACATCCCTAAACTCCTGAAAATAAGCTTTGGGCTTCTAGACTCTTTTGAAGTCTCAGCATTGATTTAATTTAGTTGAAAAAGGCCCTTACATTTTTTCAAATACACCTTGTTGGCATGAATACTGAGGATTTTTTTTAAAAGTTTTTAGAGTGAATGAAGCTCATGTTTATTTACAGATGTCAACTTGGAATATACATTGCTTTTCATACCTTACAAATGATCTTTAGCCAATGTATCTAAATCGTATTTTGAATACATTTCAGGTATTGTTTGTAATATGGGTGTTTTAAAACAAAATTCAGATGAGACTGGTGGAAAGTTGATGCCTATACACAACACAGACTGCAGTGAGTGTGTTTCTTTTCTTCTGGCTTTTTCAGGTTACTTTCACAAAGTGTTTGTACGCACAGCTGGTGCAACAGAAGTTTCTTCCGGACAGACGCAGTGGATACACGCTCCCCCTCCCATCTCACCCTCAGTACAAAGCCTATGAACTGGGCATGAAACTGGTAATTGTTATTTTTGTACCTTGTTTAGTTTGCTTGTTTATGTGTGTTCAAGAAACAACGCTTTACTTGTAAGTTGCCTACTGGTACAGAAGAATGCATGCGAGTTTGCAGTTACCATTTTTCTGGAAGTACAGTGTCATGGGAGTTTTCTTCTACAGAATAGAGTACTCCTGTACTTCCACCTCTAGTAACTCTCCCAACCAGAATTTATACATGTGTAGTACCATAGCTGAACTGATACCAAATCCAGTTAATTTTCCCTTAAGCATTATGGAAAATAGTTTCCATCCCGGATAGACAAGATCTGTTTTAGCTTCTGCTTGAAGCAGTACATCCTATCATGTTCCGAGTTGCTGTTTATGGCCTTTGTGCAAGGAGGCATTTCTGTAGACTAAATTTGCATTTCAGTTTAGAGCTCTGCCTAAGTGTGCATAAAAACTACAAATGCTGTGCCTCTGGCACCAGAACACACAACCCTGTCCTACATATCCAGTTTGGCACCAGACATGTAGAGCTAGTTATGATGCATCTTTGCTGCACAGAGCAGTCCAGAACTTAAAGTACCTACCCTTTATGATATTTTGCAACTATGCTTTTTCACTGTGAAACTGGTAAATAATTTATAGAGTTGTCTAGGTTGGAAGGGACCTTTCAGATCGAGTCCAACCATCAACCTAACTCTGATAACCAGTACTAAACCATGTTTCTGAGCACTATGTCAACCTGTCTTTTGAATATCTCCAGGGATGGGGCCTCAACCTGTTCCCTGGGCAGCGCATTCCAAGGCTTCAGAACCCTTTTCCTGTCAAAATTGTTCCCGATATCCAATCGGAACCTCCCCTGGTTAGACTTGAGGCCATTTCCTCTTGTCCTACATAGGCAACATCTGAGATGGGGGCGAGGAGGATTTGACTGTTTGAAGGGCAGAAAGGATGATAGATGCAGTGTGCCCTGGGACCTGGCTGCAAGTAGAAATGCAGGATCTGAGTTTTCTCTTCTGAAACTTCCTCTCTGGAAACTTGTGCCTCAGTACAGCTGGTTTGTATCCACAAAATGTGTAGGCCAGACAAGTTTTCAGTAAAGTCTTCCTGTTTACGTGAGGATTGGCTTGTGCACTGGAGACCTGTTTGTCTTCTAGGTTGCTTTGTCTACACTTGCCCGTGTAGACAAACTTTGCACAGTCAAAGTGATCTGTTATTGCTGTAGAAAGAGAGATTTCAACTTCCAAAACAAGATACTGTTATTGGATGTAAAACTGGGGTTGGCACCTACTTCTCAAATGACAGCATCAGGAGGTCGATGATAGGCAGTTGTTCTTTATGTAGTCATGTAAGCGTGCACTTAAGAACCTCTTTTTGTTGCATCTCTTACACAGGCTCATGGCTTTGAAATTTTGTGCTCCAAGTGCAGCAAAGCATCTCCCCATTCCAAGAGAAATGCGTTAAGTGGTCCCCTGTGGGAGAGATTCCTCAGCAGCCTGAAGGAAAAACACTATTTCAAGGTGAAGTAGTGTGTTCACACGTGTGTCTTTTAAACCTTCCAGAAGAAATGTGGTTTAGCTCTTGAAGTTGTGTGCAAAATTATAGCAGGGCAAGAAATGTAATGCTTCTGTTTGTGGAAAAATGAATTAGTGTCTTTAAAGGAGGTATATGCAGTTTGTTCTCCTTGGAAATTAAATAATTACTTTTGGAAAGGAAAAAGCAGGCTTTGGGCATGAATTCATTAATCAAAAGGGAGGTACACTTGAATAAAGGAAGTCACAATATGATTGTATGTTAGTGTAATTGTTTTACATTTCATCTAAATGCCTCCAGAATAAATATTCTTAAAGATCTGTACTGAACTTCCATAGACCTATTTGAGCCCTTTTAAGTGTATTTTTTGTTTGTGTGGGTTTTGTGGGTTTTCATTGTTAGGGTTTTTTTTGTCTTTTAAAAGATGCCTTTGCCTGCTTATTTGAAGGTTATAAATTGGACAGAAATTGACTATTTATTTGAAGGTTATAAAATTCCACAATTCTATTGAAATGCTTAAGTTAATTTAGGAAAAGGGGAATATTCTTAGAGGACTGTAATGCCAGTTCTGTGGGTAATTCCCGGACACTAAGAGATTTATTCAAAGTTCCTGTACAATCACAACTTGGGCATGGTAAATCCACCCTGTTGTGGGAATTATAGTGTTGTCTTTCACTGCAGTGTAAGTTTTTAATTGATACCTGGCTATGAAAGCATCTCGTGCCTATTCCCTGTGTTCTATTCCAAGTGTATACTGCAAGTCAGCATGACTTGTTTGGTTTTTCTCAGCACTAAATTTCTGTGTGACAAATGGTCATGGTTATGAAGCCTGCCTGTTGGGAGGAAGGGGAGGGAGAATTTTTAGATTCATGTTTGTGACTTGCATTAAATAGGGAGAAATGGAAGGATCTGCAAAGTACTTGGAGCTGTTGCATATGGCAGAAGATTACTTCCAGCAATCTGTTACCAAGCCAGAAGGGTAAGAGCTTACTTGAAATTCAGGAGTAATCATACAAGTACTTCAACTAAGCTTTTTTAGCACTTGTTACAAAAAAGCGTGAACCTTTGTCTTCATTGCGCATTTAACATAGGTGCTGTGGCTAGTATATATGGATATTAATTCCTCTGGAATACTCCCTACTAGTAGAAGTTACTGTTTGAGTAACTATTTATCTTGGGTTTGTAAAATGTTAAGCTATTCCAAGTAGGTTAAGAGGTGACTGAAAAGCATAATTTCTTTGGTTGGCGATAGAAAGTGTTTAAAAGTTTCGTTTAAGAGCAATCCCAGTGAATAATAAATATGGAGTAATCTGTCTCCTTTACTGAAGACATACAGCTGGCTGTAGATTACTCCAGAAAATCAAATCCAAAAAATAAATCATTACAAAAATATCTGAGGGTTTGCCAGCTCATACTATCTTGACTGTTAGTTGCTTGAAGTTCCAGTCTGTGCTCTTTCATATCTGGCAATCCTAATGTTTACCAAGACACTACAAATATAAAGAACAATGAAATATGAGAAATGGGCTTTGCAGCCATCAACGAGGAATTACACTAATTGACTGTGTCTTGTTTGGGCTTATACTATTGGTGTAGTGTTCTGGTACTTCCCCAATGTACGCTTGCTTTTTTGATGTATTTATACAGAAGGAATGATGAGGAATTCGAGTGAAACCTGCATGTAGAGTGTGAGATGCCACTGGCATTGTAAGGCTAGTAAAAATCCTTTTCAGTAAATTGAATTTTTTTTGTTTTAGCTCTGTTGAAGTGAACCCAGGTGATGAAATCTTGGCATTACTGCAGACAACACCCATTGATTTGAAGGAACTTGAGAGAGAAGCAGCTTGTCTTCCTCCAGAGGATGGTGAGCAGGATGGAGGGGTGGACTCACACTATCACAAATGTTTATTTGTTGGGGGAGAGGACAAATGTTCACAGCACCACACCACTCTTGGTATCCACTTAGTTTGTCTCCTCTCCTGTGACTACTAGAGGTGTTACTGGCAGGCCATCGTTTAAGATTGAGACAGTTGTTTAATTTGTATAAGCCACAAAGCTTGGGAGTGTGAACTGGCCAGGTATGCTCTCCATTTTCTGATTTGATACCACTAGATTAGTAACACCATGCACACTTACACCAGATCAACTCTGTCAACTGTCTACCGGACAGAAAGTATTTAAACGTTTTATAATGATAAACCAATTCCAATACTGATAATGCAAAGTTAATTACTACCTAGTCTGCTCTGATGGCCAATATAAGACCAGCGTAAACTTTATATAATAGGTTTTGTCCCATCATTTGACAGAAATACAGTTGTTGCTAGTGTGCAGCACAGGTTACATGTGTATTTCTGGATGATGCAGTAGCACACAAACCCAGCATTCAGTGTTAGTGATCACAGTTGAAGGTTGGATTGGCTCTTCCTTTATAATGTAAGCCTTTTCTTCCTGCGTTTAGTGGCAGAAGGATTACCTATGCCTAGAAAAATATCTGCTAGTTTGAAGCTGCATATAAAGCAGAGTTTTAAAGCAGTAAAACAAAATATGAATGCTTTTCTGATCAGCCTCTCACTGATTTACACCCTGCATTTGTCCAGTATCAACATGAAAAATTAATAGTGCAAAAATAAGCTACAAAATGCTGGCAGTACTCCCAGCCGTCTGGATGGGGCCTTGTGGGCTAACGGGCTTGTGCAGAATAACAAGTGTGTCCTATATTCTTTCAGATGACAGCTGGCTGGAGATTACACCAGATGATCTAGATAAGATGCTGAAGGAAGCAAGAAATGAGTCCTATCCTTCCTCAAGTGAGGAGGAGCGGAAATATGAGTTGGAAGCAGTTGCTGAAAGCATGAAGGCTTTTGTATCCAAAGTCTCAACGCATGAAGGAGCAGAAATGCCATGGTAGCAGTATTTTTATGTTTGGCGTCTGGTGTAGAATGTGTTTTCATTCTGCTGAAGCCCTTCAGTTGGGAAGTGTTCTACTTAGCAGAGGCTTGAAACAACCCCTTGCTAGTAGTGAATATGTAATTGCTTTTAAACCAACTTGGTGACTATTCTGATAAATAGTGGAGGTAAAAATGCTGGAAGTTGTGCTGCTTTTCCAGTGCTCTGGCTTAGTTTGGTTATGTGGTTTTTAGAAAATTTTTAAAACCCTTTTAAGTTGAAGGAGCTGTCATTAAAATGTACATCTCGAGTTCACTCGTGCTGAAGTTTCTCTGCTGTGAAGGGCTAACTGTTCAGACTGCTAAGAAGCTTCTGATGAGGCTGTGCAGAAAGAAAAGTGAAATTTAAGTTGAGGGAATGTGTCTCTGTGAATTAAGACTGTTGATTTGTCTGCTACGGCTGTACTTAAATTTCCTGTAGGTTAGCATTTTGAATGTGCTGAGCCTGGTTTTGGGCCACTGAAGAGTGTACTGTACACCTAGAAGCAGGAGAAAAGAGTTGCTGTGGATTCCCCTCCTTGTTCCCAACAGTGGAGGAAGAGGGCTAACTGAACATACTTAACTATTTAGACAACAGCAGAATGCCAGTAGATTAGTTGTTGGAGTTAAGAAAGTGTGTGTAAATGTTCTGTGGACAGGCCTTTAATTTTAAAAACCAGGGAGTAAATAATGAGAAAAAAATGAGAAAATATGCTGTGTAAGCTGTACCAAGTGCATAAGGGTCTACTCAATTTATGCTCTTAACTGTTTGGTCTTTTAAAATTATTTTATTTATTATATTTATATTATTATTTTAAAATTAATGTTATTATCAGTGTCTGTGTTATAATGTAAGGTTTTTTCAGTTACTTAAAAAACCAAACACCAATAGTAAGGCAAACCACTGAGCCTTACAAGAGATCAAAATGAAACCTTTAGTGTTCTTTCTAGGGAGAAGATCTCAGAGATTCTCCACTTTTTCAATCTGTGTTTGAGGTGTAACACCACCACTTTGTTGCAGAAGGATTTAGGCATGGTTTTTTTTGTTATCTTCAGTGACTTTTTTGTTTGGCCATGACAAATAATTAAAGCTGATGATTTTCTTTTCTCCTTCCTGCCAGAGTTTTCCACTTGCTGTCTCATTTCCAATTCCTATAGGCCTCAGACTTTTTTAAGCGCTTCCAAGACTTTCAGTTCAAATGTCCCGACTTTCATCTAGGCTTGAGAGAAGCCAGTATTCCCTATGGCTGGTGACCGTGTCAGGTTTATGTGAGCATAAAAGCTTTATTTATTTAAAAATGTTTCTATCTTTCAGGTCATCTGATGAATCTCATGTTACCTTTGATGTAGATTCTTTTACGAAAGCATTAGACAGAATTTTAGGTGAGATTTGCTTCTTTGTTTCATTTGTCAGAATATCTCACTGCTATTTGGCTTCCCTGGGTTTTCTCATCCCCCATGGGCGCTGTGCTGATTTGTTTATCTGTACTGACACAAAATAATACATAGGGGCAGACTCAGAGGAGCTGGATTCTGATGATCTGGATGAAGAACAGGAGTTTGACTTCTCAGATGAGGATGATGAAGACTTTGATGCTGAAAATCAAAGGGAAGATGAGAAGGTATCGCCTAATGAGCTTATAGGCAGTCTCAAGTCATATATGAATGAGATGGACCGCGAACTGGCACATACCAATGTTGGTAAAAGTTTCACCACCCAAAAGAAAGCGGTAAGTAGGCCTTGAGTTCAAGTCTGTGGCATAATAGTTTTGAGAGCTTTAGTAGGAAAGAAGAAGTATGCTAAAATTGGTCATTCTGAGTAATCAAAAACTTGTGTATTCTGATTGTGTGCTATCTATTAAAAAAAATCCCATGCGCAAGCAAAGTGTGCTGCAGTTGCACCATGGTATATTTTTTTTGAAAAACAAAATAAAACAAACCCCAAACATCCAGAAACAAACCTGAACTTGGCTAAAATTTAACTTGCACATCGTTTCCAAAACTTAGTTTAATTTCCCTGTGTTTACCCTCTTTGGATAGCAAAGCAAGCAACTGCAGCTTAACTTCTTGAGTTCCTCTAGTAGGTGAGTCCCATAGGAGGCTGAGCCAAGACTCAGTAACCCTCTCTGTCCTTTTCTTGGAACTCAATCTGTGGAATGAAAGTGATGATTTTTAATTGGCATGAGCATTTGGTGACGAAGTACCTCACTTCTCAAGACAGTGTGGAACATACTGAACTTTATTGGCTGCAGAACTATTTCTTTGTTGTTTTTTTTTCCTGTTGTGGTTTGCCTTTGCCTTTTTGTTTTTTAAACCTGTCTATACCATTTAATAAAACTTTCTCTTTCTACTTACTATAGGCAAGTTCTGTTAATGCAACTGCATCTCAAAACACTGGCCCTGATTCTGGAGCTGAAGATCCTGAGTTGACACCAGTTGATGTGGATATGAACCTAGTAGCAAACCTGCTTGAATCCTACAGCGCTCAGTCTGGACTGGCAGGACCAACCTCTAACATTTTACAGAGCATGGGAGTGTATTTACCTGAAAATGCAGATCGTATTGGCTCTGATAAGGGAGCAACAGGATAAAAGACTGTCTTAATTCAGAAGACGTGACTGACTGAGGAAATGAAGCGCAGAAAGACTAGCAGTATTTGGAAGAAGAGAAATAAGGTTTGAATTTAAAGCGTTTTATGCATTAGTTATTTGTGACTTTAAAGATGCAAAGTGAATTTACCTGCAAAAGCCATCTGTTTGGATGCTAACATGGACAGAAGTCAGATTTTTCCAGTGCTGGCAAGTTTTCAGAAAATCAAAAAAAGTGATGCTGTGACTTGAATGAAACTTTTCGAATAAAACCCATCTTCAGTTTTTCAAATCAACGATCCAATTTGCCATATTTCTGACATGTCCTTTTACCCACTAGTAGGTGGTTTCGATATTTGGAAAGCAGTTTGTGTTCTGAAAATGCTGCTGCCTTCAGGGGGAGACGAAGGAATGCTGTATTACAGGAACAGTGTCCTCTTGTGAATTGAGGAATGCTGGTTAGATGTTGAGCAGACACTTAATCGCTTTTCCAAAAGTACAACGCTTCATTGTAAGAACTTCTGATAATTACTGTAAGAATCTGTTCTTTATTAACCCAGGAGGATTTGAAGAGTAATTGGATTGAAAAATGTAAATATTGGCTATTTTTTTAATTTATTTAAATAAAACAAAGTTAAACACATACACCTTGATTGCTGGAGATAGGTGTTGTTTTGTTGTGGGTTTTTTGTTGTTGTTTCTTTGAAGGTATGCTTAACTTCCTCAATGCAGTATTGGAAGTCCTTGGAGGTAAAGCATTTTCATAACTGGGCATTTTTTGAATTCCGGTATTGCTGAATGGATTCCATTATCATGCCAGCAGTCGCTGTATGTGAACCTGGTCTGAACAGTTTAGTTTTGTTTTACAGTGAAAATGTAACTAGAAGGCATTCAGCATGTTGCTTTCATCTGGAATTAAAAACCTATTCTAGATATGAAAGACTTAGTTATAACAAGATAAATTCAGAATAAAGTATGTGGAAATTCTTGATTTACAGTCAGCAAGAATGCAGTCCTGCCAGATCTGAATTGGTTTCTGTGAGTTTTGTCTTCATTAGTTTTTTTATTTCCACACAACAATTAATCAAGCATCTTAACTGGTAGAAGAGGATCTTGTTGGTTGAGGTTTGGGGGTTTTTTGTGGGTTTGTTTTTTTTTTTAAAACTTATTCAGAAAAATAGTGTTCAGTGATACAAAAGTCTGATTGATCCTGAAGGCATACCTAATTGCTTTTAAAGGAATCATTATTATTATTGTTATTATTGTTAGTGGTGGTGTTATTATTAATCTTAAGGTTTAGAATCCACTTAGTTAAAGTTTTTGTTTAATTTTTTTTCGTGTAAAGTGTTGACAAAGCAGAATGTCGCAAAAGCTGTTTCCATGTAGGACTTGGACACATGTTGGATGAGGAGTACCAGTGCTTGACTGCCATGCCAAGTGAGTTTCACCTACACACAGAAAATTCTTTGAAAGTTACACGTTGGCATAGTTTCATTGAAATTCAGGAGACTTTGGCAACATACAAGGAATGTTTGTTTGCTGACTTCCTTACTGATCCATGCTTGTGGTGATTTGGTTTTTTTCCAAGGTTCTGTTTTCTTTTTTGCAAGGGATAAATATCTTGCAAAACACTCCGGTAAGGTATCGTAAATATTGGAGATTCTGAATGAATGCATGGAATCAATGGGGATGAAAGGTACGATGGCTGTGCTACCTTAGCGTTTGTCCACCATGGATGTTGGGTAAATTACTTTGTCAACAATTTGGGGAGAGTACTGGCAATTTGGACAGGGATTAGAGATGGATAACAAGAATGAGGGAGTACCTTATCATCTTTATAGGTGCTGTGGAATGGGATTGGGTAGGACAAGTCTACACTGGAAAAATCGGGGTAACAAGAGTTGCTGAATCTATAAGGATTATCAGATAAGGATAATCAGCGGTTAATGGCGGAAAATGGATGTGCTGGTCCTTACAAAGGATTTATATTTTAACAAGGAGGGTAGTTGAACATTGAAGCTACATAAAATTCTCCACTGGTGAGTAGTTTAATCAAATTTGGATACTTTAAAAAAAAAACAAACCTCAATTTCAACAACACAATCACATTTCCAACTCTCTTGTGGCCTGTACTATACAAAAGGCCAAAACGGATCAAAGGACTCTTGTAATGTAATATATGAAGAAAACCTCTGAATTAATATTGAGAACAAAACTGGTCTTTTAGAAGCACTTCAGCTGACCTTGCTTCTTGTATAATTTTACTTTTCCATCAATTGGACTTACATCTGTGGGGTTGTACTTATTCCAACTATTTACATTTTTTTAGCAAGTTCACGGTGGAGACCTTCAAGTCTCTGGAATTGCTCACAAGAGAATCTGCTGTCTAAGAATAAGCATTTCCATGCTGCCTCTTCCACTGCTTTGAAGTAATGTACAAGGCGTTTCTGCTTTTAATTTGGAAAGAGAGTATTTTTAGTGAAGGAAGCCTGCTGGAATTAATTAGGGAAGACAAGTGCAATGTGGTTCCCTTTCAACGGATTGCTATCAACCTTTCCATTATATTTTAAATTGTTTTAACTAGAACTGAATCCAGCACAATTTATTCACTTTGCTCACTTGAGCATCTGCCTCTTGTACAGCCTTGTTCATCTTAGAACTTCTGACCCTTCCCAAAATCTAGTTTTCTTGTTTGTGGCTTGATCCCTGTAGCCCCAGTTCTGAATGGTGTAGTTGTTGACAGGTAGAGTGGATCTTTGATCTTCCATGTATGAGATCAAAACTAATCCCAGGGGACAGCAGAGACCTTTAACTTGTTAAAACTTTACCCAAAGCTGAGCAGTTTGGTTCGTGCTACTCTTTCCACCAAGCAGCGTTATGGAATAGTGAGGAGCCTGAGAGAGTGGGTCTGTATTTGCTCTGTGTTAATGGAGGGTTTGTAGTTGAGCTCAGAAGTCAGCAGCTCTCAGGCTGGTAATGTTTTCATCTTGAGTCCAGCTCCTGTCTGGTCAGTGGGGAGAAGGTGTGGCTCAGGAGGAATGGTATAATTTAGTTGGAGGTCTGTAACAAGTGGGGTTCTCCAGGGGTCAGTACTGGGTACAGTCCTCTTCAATATATTCAACAGTGACCTGGAGGAAGGGGATGGAGGGGGAAACTCAGCAAGTTTGCTGGTGACACAAAACTGGGAGGGGTGGCTGACACACCAGAAAGCTGTGCCGCCATCCAGCGAGACCTGGACAGGCTGGAGGGTTGGGCAGAGAGGAGCCTGATGAAATTCAGCAAGGGCAAGTATAGGGTCCTGCACCAGTATAGGTTGGGGGTGACCTGCTGGAGAGCAGCTCTGAGGAAGAAGGCTTGGGAGTCCTAGTGAACAACAGGATGACCGTGAGTCAGCAATGTGCCCTTGTGGCCAAGAAAGCCAATGTTATTCTGGGAGGCATCAGGAAGAATGTGACCAGCAGGTGGAGGGAAGTCATGCCCCTACACTGCTCTGCCCTGGAGAGGCCCTGTCTGAATCACTGTGTCCAGTTCTGGGCTCCCCAGCTCAAGGAAGACAGGGAACTGCTGGAGAGGGTACAGCAGAGGGCTACAAAGGTGATGAGGGGCCTTAAGCATCTCTCTTATGAGGAAAGGCTGAGGGACTTGGGTCTTTTTAGTCTGGAGAAGAGAAGGCTGAGGGGGGTCTGATGAACACCTATAAATACTTCAAGGGTGGGTGTCAGGAGGATGGGGCCAGCCTTTTTTTCAGTGGTGCCCAGGGACAGGACAAGAGGGAACGGGCACAAACTGGAACATAAGAAGTTCCATCTAAACATGAGGAGGAACTTCTTCACTTGGAAGGTGGCAGAGCCCTGGCAGAGGCTGCCCAGAGAGGTGGTGGAGTCTCTGTCTCTGGAGACGTTCCAAACCCACCTGGACACATTCTTGTGGGACCTGCTCTGGGTGGACCTGCTCTGGCAGGGGGTTGGACTAGATGATCTCCAGAGGTCCCTTCCAACCCCATAGCATTCTGTGATTCTGTGTGAGTCTGTATTTACCTCCAGCTGGCTTTGTTCAAGGGCAGGTTGGTGTCAGTGATACTATCTGCTATTTGAAGTCCCTGTGTTTACATCAATCTCCTGCAAGTAAACGGTTTCCAGCATCCTTGCCATGTAAGTGGATGCCAGACTCCTCTGTTGCCTTGAAAGATCACCTCCCTGCACGACCCTTGCCTCCTACCTTTCCTTGCTATCTCAGCAGTATAGAAGTAATGATTATCTCCAGGACATCTGCTAGTTGCAGGGGTGGAAAAGCATTTTTTATGAATGCTTGCACAGCTCCTACTGTAGCTACTTCCCAAACTCATACGAGAAACTGGATTTTGTTTTTAATAGCAGCGGGAGTCAGGGCAGGCCCTTGGTACCACCTCGAGATCCCTTGGGATGCCACAAAAGCTGCAGCAACAGCTGCCCTCCCTCTTGCCATTTACGTCTTTGGAATGGAACACAAGAACATCTGTTCTGGCATGTCTAAGTTGGAAATTTACTACTTTTTTTCCAACGTTGTTTATTCCCTTAAGAAAATATCACCATGAAGGGCAGTTGGGGTTCTCAGCTTAAATAGCAGAATGCAGAGCTATTGAAAAAAGTGAATTGCTGAAGAATATGAAAAGTCAGGGGTGTGAAGCTGAAAACATCACTTTAGTTGATGTGCATCAAGTGTGTTCCTCAGCCTGTACCTTGGCTCAGGAACCTGTTTATCACCTCCTGAGGATAAAGGTCTCCTATTGCATACCCCAGGTGCCAATAGTGGATAATTAATTAAGCAGCAAAACTGCGTTTTCAAGTCAAATAACTGAGATTGCCGTTGTGGTCACGATTCTGTTTATCTTGTGTTGGAATTCTTGCAGTCACTTGTTGAAACAGGACAGAAATGACAGGGGATGTAGGGATACGTGCTGGCTCTGCTTCCAGGCTGGGAAACTGCCTTGTGGAATGCAGCATCGTGCCAAAGGGTGTCATGAACAACTTACAGGTTTGTGGTGTGAAACTGGAGTTAAAGAAGCAAAGTAATTAATGGAGGTGGAAGAGTATCCTGTTGTGTGTTACTCCTGTGTAAAGCATGGATTGCTGTTGGGAGTAGAGGCGATGCTCAAGTGAGTCAGCGCTCCCAGACAGATACTCACAATTTTGCAACAGTACAAGGATGAGAAGTGAAGAGGAAGGCTAATGTGAAGGTAAAGTTCTGTTTATTCAGAAAAGAACCCCCAAAACATAGGTAACTTGACCGCTATTGCAGGTAGGAGGCAGAAAATGAGGTATTTCCAGTAAAAACTTTATAATTTGATGGGGAAAAAAGAGTAATGATGTCCAATGGCTGCAGTGTTATTAATCTAAATTAGTTCAGATCTTTTTTTTTTAACTGGTGGGGGTCATGAACCTTACCTGCAGCTATAAGGCCATACCATTAATAGTATTGGAATATAATCTAGGCATTCTCCATAGGGCTGACAACAGCCCTATTTAACTTGTAGCTGTGTAATTACACGTTGTTCTGACAACCTGTCCCTTGCAGCTGGCAGGGGTGAGCTGCTTGAGGTTACCTGAGAAATGACTACTCGAAAAATAACTTTAACATGGGCATGTTGTCAGGGTGTTGCATTAAGCGCTCGTGTCCTCTCAGGCTAAACGTCAGCTTCAGCGTTTGTCCCCCATGTCTCAGAGCATGTTTTAAGGTGAACAGATTTCTTGAGTTGCTTCTCGAGCTTCCTCCTTGACCTGTAATGCTGAAGTCAGACTTTCTGCCATTTGCAATGGATGGGCACCCCTCTGGAAATGTGACCTTTCCATGCAGCAGCAGAGCAGCCCAAGGTGATGGGAGAGCATGTGCTAACTGAAACAAATATTCTCAGCCCACACCCTTCTCAGGGAAAATGTTTTCTAAGCTCCCTCAGTCAGAGACGGACAAGTTGTGTCATGTGGTTTGGTTACTTTAATCCTCTGCTGGCACCTGATGGAGATAAACATAATTTTTGGTAGGTAGATGGAATGCTCCTCTGAACCTCCTCACGTTGCTCTCCAAACAGCTATTTAAAATTAATCAGAGGAATGGTACTGTTTTAGGGCCACCCGTGTATCCTGCTGACTGGTAATGCTTGTAAACAGCCAGGTTGTAATGCCACAGGCTGACAGCTTTTCGGTGGTAGGTCTTGCTTCAAGTCCCAAGCCCTTGCAGTCTCTGAAAGCAGTGGAGTCTCAGTGATTTTATTCAAGTCGAGTGTCCCCAGAGAGGATTCATTTAACGGGAGTGGTTTTGAGAGAAGCATGTTGTTGTGTCCCATTAGCCTGCCTGATATCTTACAGGGGAAAGCCCTTGCTGTGTTTTGGTGAAGAAGTATCTGTCAGGAATTGCCTGTGTCTTTTTCCAGGTCACCTGCCTTAATGGAGCATGTTCTGTCTTGACTGCAGTGAGTATTAGTCAGGCTTCAGACGGATTTCTGAGGCAAATGCAAATGAGAACAACGTGTCTCTCATCTTTCTGTCCTGTTTATAGCTGTGTATTCCCTATAATAATTCCTGCTTTCTTAAAATCCAGAACATCATTATTGTTTCATACCTAAGTCAAAAGGATTAAAGATTTTATAAAACATTTTAAAATCTAAGGCTCTTCAAAAGACGTGATGAGAATATTGCGTTGTAGTTGTTCTTGATCTACTAAAAAAAGTATTTGAGTAGATTGAAAACGCTTTTTTTCTTAAGGATAATTAAAAGGAACATGCAGGCATTTAAAACTGTGCTTTAAAAGGTGTGAGTCACAGGTGCAAGCAAATGAGAAAATAGCTCTACTTTTCCTCTTTCTTCTTGTAAAAAAAACAGGCAGTAACTGATGAAATCTGGAAAAAGCCTGGTGTAGTCAGAGTATTAGACTGCAAGAGTTGTCCTGAAGTCTGTGGATGTCTGGCAGCTTCAGCCTGGGCAGCAGTAATGATCCCACCTCCTGTGACCAGCCTGCCGTCTGCTGTGGTGCCCACCTCACCCCAAAGGGACACTCTGCCAAGACATGTCTCTGTCAGCAACGCAGAAGGGACAGTTCAGGAGGAGGCAGTGGCAGACTGTGCTTGCTGTCTTTCCGTTGCAGCTCAATGTTAGCCTGCGTGTTGATGTGAAAACCAATTTGATGAGCAGAGTAACCCAGCGTTTCCCAAACAGAGGTGAATTTTCTCTGATGTTGAATCTGATCATGTTGCAGCTGGTTTGACAAAGACATACTCTGCCAATCTGTGCTGTAAAAGTACAAAACCAAACCACACAAAGCTCAGGTAACTGCAGAAGTCACACAGCCATTCCTCCTTTCGCTCAAATGTACTACTTTTTGCTGCTTTTACTTGGTCTTTTTTTCTGCCCCTGGGAGAACAGAAAAGGTCATATTTGGATATTAAGGAGTACTAAGTATGTTGTACAGTGGAAGCTAACTTGGGGCATTTTAATGAAATACATAAGGGTGAGCTGGGAGGGCACTGAGAAGTGGGAGAGAGGAATATCTTGCTGGTGGGTATCTAACTCTTTACTATCTTCTACTGCAGAGAAAGGGAAGAAAAGAGGGAGGTTGAAAATGAAAACGTCAGATTCCAGAGATGAGAGAAGAGCTAAATGCTGGGGAATTAAAACGGGGGAGAAAGCAGGAGGAACTATCAAGAAGAGAGGCAGCAAGAGATGGTTCAAAGGGAACTGGATGGAGGAGTGTTGCAGTTAAGTGCAGGGGTATGTGGGCTCCTGTGGTGTGTCTGGCTGGGCTGGAGGGGAGGAAGCAGTGCCCTTGGCTGTACATTCTTACCAGGATGACTGACAGATTGAGTGCACAAACATGAAAGACGTGCTCTGACACGTGGGTTTTATTGAGTGAGAGTTAGTGAGAGTGGAAAAGGAGGTGTTTGCACATGCCACTTGTGGTCTTTAAGAATCCCCTCCCAACCTCCTAAAGTAAAATTAACTCTGATCATGTCTTGGTCATGTGAGAAAGCTGCTTTTTTTTTTTTNTCGTGACTCCAGATTTTTACCACTGCTGAAAAGGTCTTTCACCCACAATGAATACTAATGGTGGTGGTCCGTGACACATTCCTGTTCCCCCTTCAAGTATCTGTACTGATGGCTTGGCAGTCTTGGCATTTTAACTCTCACCAAGTAGGCAGAAAGGACTGTCAGCCTGAAGCAGCAGATCTAACATCCTTCCATCTGTCTCTTTTACTAAGCTTTCCTTGCACAGACTGTCTCTTTGTAACTCTCCCTCCAGAGAAATAAGACTGTTTCATGTGTAAAATGAGACCACCTCTCCAGGTGAGCCACAGCTTTTTGGTGCAGGGGAAGAGGCATTGTGCCCTTCAGGATTTTCCTCTTGTGTCCTTCCTTGCAGCAGTTCTCACCTTTGAGTTATCTGGGTTCTTCTAAGCTTACCTGTAGGTTTTGCTCTTCCATTGTCTACCACCAGATAGCTCTGTTCTCTCTTCCTTGGGATGGAAGTAACACTGTCTGCCTGGTGGGGAAAATGGTGCCTCTAGAGATATTTTTAGTTGTGCGGATACATGAATAAAAGAGGAGCCCATTTAATGTTTGCAAAAAAAAAAATAATAATAGGATATTTTATATGAAACTGGAAGATTGAATGGGAAAGGAAAGAGCAGTGGAGGGCATACAGGCAGTGGCTTTGTAACTGAACGCTGAAAGGTGCCGCTATCCTGTTACTTTTTTTCTGGAAAGAGTGTGCATTTGATATCCATCCAAGATAGATAAAAATGGAGGAAAATGGGACTTGGGTGCCAGGAGCTCACTGTTCTGTTGCTTGCTGGGCAACAGCAGCAGTTGGTCACAAGAAGTTTGATGCCTTGGAACTAAGAAGTTTATTGTACATTTACTGCAAGTCATGGGATCTGAAAAGTGATGTCTGTGGATGATCAGGCTAGAAGTGGCTTTTCAGGTCTATATATCTCAGTGTGAGACTGCCATCAGTCTGGTGCCATCTTCACTGTAACACAGACTTTGCCTTCAGTAACTTGGGAAGCTTGTGTATTGAGCTTTCATAGTTCTGGTAGAACCACAGGCTTTGTTGAAGTCATGCTTAAGCTGGCTGGGAAGTCTGCCGCTTAACCCACTCACGAATCAGCTGGTGAGCAATGGCCTGTTTGGGAGGGAACCAGGGTAAAAAGCTTCCATCGTCTTGCTTTGAAGATCTGGGCTCTCTCTTGAGACCTTCCACTATTTCCTCCAGGCCAAACCAACGGGCTTCCTCTAGTTCCAGGCTGTTCATGCTGATCTGGAAAGAATTCAGAGAGTACCAGTTCCTTAAACCAGATTTAAATGTGGGCAGTGGTGCCTTGCTTGTTCTTGCACCCACAAAGATGCTTTGCTAGAACACCCAGAGTGATTTATCCACACCTGATTTAAGTGCTGATGCCACTACAGGAAAGGACATGACTATCCACCAGTGCTTTCTTGTCTTGGTTTCCTTAGGGAAGCCACAAATCAGGTAGCCCTATTCCATCATGGCCTGCAAAGTACCAGTGGCTGAGCACAGTAATTAACATGGCAGAATCTGCATGTTCTACAGCAAATATGGTATTAATACTAAACAGTATCTCATCTGCAAAGTCCAGAGGAAAAAAATAGAGGGGTGCTGGGCTCTGGGCTTCAATGTATACAGTGGCCCGTGCAAAATTTGGCACATTGCATTAGAAGATACGATTATTTTGAAGTTTGTTCTTCTCTTGTAGAGAAGGCCAATGGAAAAATGCATGTAGAGAGGATCTAATGATTTTTCTATGTAAAGTGGGCAGCGCAGTGCCTCAGGGGAAACTTGGCTCTGCTCACCTCAGCCTGCTGTGCTCTCACCAGTGCGTGGCAAGCTATCATTAAGCAGCTGCTGGGAAAGGGCCAATGCTGGGAAGCTGAGTACCAGAGTGACTCCACCTCCAGGCCCACCTCTTCTGCCACCTCTCGCCGGACTGTCTCCTCCACGTTCTCACCTAGAAGCAACCACCAAAGTTAGGTGAGGACGCCCTGGCCTCAGGGCAGTAAACTGTGGCACAGAAAATGTAAGCATGCTCATTCCTTAGGTGTTCCAGCCCTAACTGGTCATGCACACACAGGAGCTCTGACTGTGCTGACCTGGAAGCGCTCATCAGCAGGACGCTCAATTAAATTCATCAACAATGCTTACCTCCCTTAAATAGAGGCCTCAGAGATGTTTTTGGCTTTGTTTATATAGAGGTGGATAGAACAACGCTGCCTCTCTTCATCATTTCCCTTTTTAAGCCATTTGCTTAAGCCTGTAACAAGAGGTCTGTAGTTTTTCTTGTAAGCCAGACCACACTACTCACAAAATGGGCTAAACAAGCATCCGAGGTTCTAACCTGGGGAGTCTTATACTTGTATTTACCACCAGGGACTACAGCAACTGATACACACCCATAATTCCCATTCTCTTCAGGTACATGCAACTGTTTTAAACTCTGTCTGGATGGCAATTCTGATCTGTTTAGATCCAATATTTTCTTCCCTGCTATGACCTATGTTTCTGTCCTCCTCTGTGAGCAGGTGTTTGCTTGATGTCCTATCGTTCTGCCCCCACACCCTGCGCATCCGAGGCCACCGCACTAGGTTAGAGCTCGCCTTACCCACGTCACAGAAGCCTGAGAGAGCGGTGTACATCCCCTGAGGAAATGAGGGCTGTCGTGCGAGGAGGCACCGGCTCCCATCAGACACCAGGGTGATAACTACTGGAGACATCTAGCAAATGCATCAAAGACCAAAGCAAGGAGTTCAGACCGAACAGGTAGGTGCAAATCATTGCTTTTCCTAGCTGGCTGAGGGGCACTGGATGAACACTGAAGAAAAGGCACCCAGCTACATGCAAGGCATGGCTGCTGCCTTTCACAGGCTCCCCTCCGTGGGACCCAGCAGCACTGGCTTGTCACCACAGAGACCCTGCGTTGCTTAGCTTTGCTGTTCAGGTGCTCACCTGTGGATAGTAAGTTATTCCACTGGCATGGCAGACACGCTTGCTGCCAGCTACGTTTTTCTGAGTGGGCTGCCCAGTTTTGCTACAGTACTGGTGGGAATCGTGCCACCGGAGAAGGGATTGAGCCTGCGAACACCAAGAGGGACATATTATAGCTGGGGCAATAGAGCAGCCTTCCTTGAATAATACTTCGCTGCCTTCTCCCGAGCATGCAGTTGTGTAGATAAACTCTGAATATGTTTAGAAGCCTCAGAAAGGTAAAGGAAGTAAGGGCACTGCTTTGGAAAAAGGCAGATTCCGCAATCGATGTTTCGTGCTTCTTGCTTTAGCATCCAAATCTGACCATGTTCCAGGGAGGTAGGGAAGAGATGTCTGTTATTGGGATATAATGGGACTACTAATGGGAATGGAACTATTCTAAGGAGTCCCCAACCCTGAATACCATCTTGAAAAAATATCCCAAGCACCACAAACGTTACAGAGCAGGAAAAGAAACATGAGCCATTTCTACTTATGGGTCAGGACAGCTGGTTTTCACAAACAGATCTTTTCTCAGGGCTTCCAAACATTGGATATTTGCAGAGTAACAGCTCACAACTAAGTAGATTTAAAAGAGCTCTCCTGAGAGAAGATCTGTAAGTTCATTCATGAAACTCAGTTTGCCTAGGAGATTACGGAAAACTAGTGCCTGATAGTTTTTAAGCTGAGGACAAACTGGGATTGCTCTGACTGCTGGTAAGTTTCACACTGGACATACAGCCTGTTGCTGCTAAATGGCTAATTACAGTGGTCATTTTTAAGCCACTTGTCCGTTTGTTTTCCTCTTGCAGCTTACTTTTGTGATCACAAATTTGGGAAAATGCTGTAATTTGCAGTGTGTTTGTACCTCGGTCACTGAAAGTGCACAGTAGGTACTTCCCCAATACATATTAAATCAAAAAACAGTATGAGACAAAGAGAAGGGTCGATGTTAGAAATGGCAGCTTCTTAAAGTAAAAAATCTGTACAATACCGAAGCCAGCAAAGAAGAATCACTTCCATCCACTACGAAGAGAGCCTTTCTTAAGTCAGTAAACAATCCCTTGAGTTCAGACTCAATGACTGATTTCTCCACGGCTCCTGTTAAAAAAAAAAAAAAAAACAAACCCAAAACAAACAAAAAAAACCCTTTGATCTCATAAATTGCTGTTATTATCCCAACTTTACGCCCTTCATTGTTCCGGTATACAATTTCTGGAAGTTCCCATGGAAGTGACATCACATCAGTGGTAACATTCCCAAATGTGAAGTGACCTGCCAGCAGCCCACCTTTACTACCACAGGCAGAGGAGCAGCAGTGCAGCTTTGCAGCTCGGACTCCCATGCTCTCACCAGCTCCTACAGAGACTCAACCCAGTCTTCTCCAGCTCCAAACATTTACCCAGCAAGGACTAGGGATGCTGCCTCAGCAGCATTTTCATCTGAGTGCAACAAACGAGATGCTGACACAGACGGAAGAGGAGTTATCCCAACCTAAATCCAGGGCAAAGTGTGGTATGTGCTCATCCGAACAACCGATCAGTACCGACTTCTCTATCCACTGTTCAGTCTCTTTGAACTTCTCCAGGATCTTTTTCATCTCTAAATAGCAGGAGAAAGGGGAAAGAAAAAGCTGTGATGAAAGCAAATTTGTACAACGACAGCGCTCTCTGGATCTTCAAGGCACACGCAATCTTGGCTCAAGGCAGAGTGCTTGTGTGAGAGAGGACCAGACAAGTGGACCTACCCAGATGGAGACCAGAAGTCTGGCTTTCCTCTTAGCTGTTAGAAGTTTTGACCATGTCAAGCTAAAGATGCAAATGTTGTAATGCTATGGGAGCAGCTGCCCATTCTGTCTCTGTCCTTTGCCAGCCAATACCTTTCCCTCAAAGAAAACTTTTCCTGCCTTATGCCAAATCACCTTTTTCAGTTAGACCTTGCTCGTTTTCCTGCCAGCCCTTTCCCTTCAAAAGGCAGGGTCCCAAATGTTGAAAACTGATTATGTCAATACAGAAAGCCAAGGCTTTAACTCTAAAATAGCCTTTGTCTGTGGTTGTTAACAAATAGTGCTGCATATGGCAGGATATTCCTGCACAGCTTGACAGATTTTTCAACTCCTTATCACAAATGAGTCTGTCATTTCAGCTGTGTGATCCGGGAGGTGCTTCCTTCCAGACACTGCTTACCTGCTGCACTGAGCTGGGGGACCAAATACTTCTTCCCAACTTTCTGCAGGAAGGGGGAGAGGTTGTGAAAGAGGTAGAAAGTTCCTGAGGCCTGAGCTTGTCTGCAAAGTCTGTCATCTTCCTTTAGCTCATTTAAGTATCTGCAGTGAGAAAAAAAAATTGGGAAGATGAATTCCAGATCATGTTGAGATTACCTGTGCTATGCTTACTTGGATGTGTTTATTTTGCACCCAGCGGGGGGGGGGGTTGCTGAACAGACAGTGCAGATTTTACATATTCCACAGGCTTCTAGAGTTTTTGACAGCGGAGTCTATTCTTTGGTGGGCTGCAGCCTCTAGCCAAGGTGCCACGTGGCAGAAAGTACTGCCATTCTTACTGCTACGCAAATAGCCTCAAGTCTCGGATATCTGAGAAGATCAGTAACCCAGTCTCTTAATCCAAGAGATCTGCTTTATAAACATGATCATCTGTGTGCAGGTTCTTCCCTTTTATCCCCAAAGTCTGGATGGCTCCAAGTCCTGTTGGGAGAGGCTACTGGGCCCTTTAGATGTTGGATACGCTTCCCACCAGGTTCCATGCGTTACTGCAGGGTGCCTTCTACCTGAGGGGTAAAGACCAAGTTGAAGTCTTAGGGCCCACTTGGCCAGGGCCTGATTAGGAAAAGCAGTCATTGGGGAAAAACGGTGGAAGGATGTGCTTCTTTCAGGCTCTTTGAAGTAGTATTTAAAACAATGTGAGCAGCACCACTTCAGGTCTGCCTTGTATTTTGATCTTTAGCTAGGACAGCAAGTTTAGCCACTCATTAACAGAACTTCAGCCTCAGAGAAACAGTTCTTATCAGCAGTGGAGTAGAGAGATTTTGGCTGTTATCATTGACAGAGCTCACATAGCATTACTGTATTATTGCTGAGCTGTTAAAAGATTAACCCCTGGGCTAGATTTAGGTAGGGCTGCTTGTGACAGTGGACACGAGAGTGCCAAACACTGGTCTTCTCACTGCACACAAGAAAATCAGAGAACTTACCTCATTTTTCTAACGTAGGTAGAGTGTAACCTGCAGGTGAGCGGGGAAGCTCTTCTATACACTGTTTGAAAAATCGCAGCCATAACCAACACCTACAGTAGCTGTCTCTGCCTAAAAAGAGAAGCACAGACTATAATGCAGCAGCCCTGCAATGTTAAGTTTGATTTAAAAGGTAAAATAACCCACTGCTACCAGAAATGTCCCTCTCGCAGAGTGCTGGCATCTGCTTTCTAAAGTGATCACTTCGGTCTTGATCAACGCGTCTCAGGCAAAATTTAAGACTTAAAGATACCTCAGTTTGTTTCCATCTGTGAGTGTGCTCAGATGTGGACTAGCTTAAATGTTCCTGCCCTAAACCTCTGTGTCCCTGGGGAAAAGAGCAGTGAAGGTGGCTGCTCTCTTGTTTGTGTCCTAAACAGTTGTAATGGCCTCGATCCAGTGGAACATCCTATCTCAGTGCACAGTAGATCTGTGGGAAAAGCAGCGATGCCAGAAGAGAATGAAAGACAAAATCTCAGCTGTGGATATTTCCGCAGAGAATTTCCCCAGTTAGATGAGAGAGAGCAGTTGCAGCTGAATTGGATCACCTCCAGCTATGAATGTTTTGTTTTTGTTTTTTTTTTTCTTGTGCCAAAGCATCCTACCACATTTTCAGCCCAGACAGTCACAGACTGCAGTTTGAACTCAGCTTCAGGATGTCACAAAATAGCCAGAAATGCTACCATCACCAGCATTCAACCGAAACAAGAAATGAACTATAATTCATAATCCTTAATGACTTGTTTTGAACGTTTCATTTTTTAAGCATGGAACTTGAAGCCCTTTAAAGAGGAAGTTATGTTTGCTTCAATTTACAGAGAGCTAAGGAGTGCCATAGAAGAGGCTGAGAGTCCTTCCTTTCGGTAAAGGTCCCTGATGGCTCCCAAGCCTGAGCAGTCTCCGATCTGTACGCAAAGGCAGTTTCTGCAGTCTCGTGGCTCCTGACATCTCTGCCCCCATCCCTCCTTCCCACTGTCTCAGCTGAGGGTGGTCCTCACCGGGATGATCCCTGGGGAGAGGGGTGAGCCTTGGCTTCCCCGCTCGGCCCCGGCAACAGGAACTCATGCACGCAGCCCACGGGATCAGCCACGTGTGAGGACGGCGACTGTCACAGAAACCCTGTTGTAAACAATTTTGTGGCTCAACAGTTGCGTGGCCGTCGCTTCTCCACCCCCTACGTCTCATATAGCCTGGCGTGTGAAAAAATCTCTGAATCCGAGGAGTTTACAAACGGCTCGGTACTTTGCTCTGGATGTGATCGGCTGGGGACAAGAGGTAGAGCAAGACGCAATGCAATGTGTGCAGGCATTTAACCCCTTCCTTCCTTCCTTCCTAAGAGCCACGATGGCAGATTTTGGAGAGGCTTGCTGAAAACTCAGTAAAGGCTTGATGTTGGGAGGCCAGCCCCAACCCCCCTGGGGCTATACCATGTAGCCGGACGGAGGAGGGGGGCTCTCGGCCTGTCATTCCCCACTTACTGCGCTCCCTGAAGAAGGAACGCCGTCTCCAGCAGCAGGGATCGGCGATGAGAGTCCCACCTTGACCTCGGTTGGAAGCAGCGCTCCCACCCAAAACAGCCTTAGTGTGGCTCTTCCAGCTGCTCTTCCCCCACCGGGAGCGCTGGGAAATGTAGTTCCTCACAGGCTGCTGGCAAGCCCTGGGCAAAGCGGGGTGGCTGACTCT
>VXBJ01001066.1:0-14981 GCA_013400055.1 Nycticryphes semicollaris
GGAAATCAGTTTAATTTATTATCTATCAAAATCAGAGTAGAAGAGCAAGAAAATAAAACCACCCTCACCCCACACCTCCCTTCTTCCTGGACTTCACTCCTGATTTCTCTACATCCCTCCCCTGAGAGGCACAGGGGGATGGGTAATGGGGATTGCAGTCAGTTCATATGTTTTTTCTGCTATTCCTTCCTCCTCACACTCTTCCCCTGCTCCAGCATTGGGTATCTCCCATGGAAGACAGTCCTCCATGAACTTTTCCAACATGATTCCTTCCCACAGGCTACGGTTCTTCATGAACTGTGCCAGTGTGGGACCCCTTTGGGGTCACAAGTCCTGGCAGCAAACTTGCTGTAGTGTGGGGTCATCTCTCCATAGGTCTGCAGGTCCTTCCAAGAGCCTGCTCCAGCACAGGCTTCCCAGGCAGTCACAGCCTCCTTCAGACATCCATCTGCTCCAGCATGGGGTCCTCCAAGGACTGCAGGTGGATATTTGTTCCACCCATTAACTTCCATGAGCTGCATGTATACCTGCCTCACCATGGTCTTGACTATGGGCTTCAGGGGAATCTCTGCTCCAGTGCCTGGAGCACCTCCTCACCCTCCTTCTTCACTGATGTTTGGCGTCTGCAGAGCTGTTTCTCTCACGTATTCTCACTCCTCTCTCCAACTGCATTTGCTGTTGTGCAGCTGTTTCTTCCCTTCTTAAATACGTTATCACAGAGGTGCCACTTTACTATATATGGTCACCTTTACATATGTCACATACTATTTCTTCATTCTCTTTGTTAACTCTAAAACCGGCTTTATCAAATTCCACATTTGCATGGCTTTGAGTGTTTGTCAGTTGTTTACAGCTGCTAGGTTTCCAGTGCCAGAAATGTAAAGCTGAATAGTTATTATAATTTATAATGAAACGAGATAAATGGAGCACAATAGAATTGGTATTAAAAAATGGAGGAAGGCAAGAGAAAGTTTAGTTCTTTGCTTATAACGATACTTAACTAAAGAAAAATTAAAGAGAGGAAGGAAGGCAGGAGGGAGGAAAGGCAGAAAGGCAGGAAAGAGAGATGGAAAGAAGAAAGGATGGTCTGGGGAAAGAGCATGGGGAGAGGGAGGGAGGTAGAGAGGGAGGAAGGGAGAAAAGGAAGGAAGGGAGGAAGGAAGGAAGGAAAGAAGGAAGGAAGGAAGAAAAGAAGGAAATTACGAAGGAAGGAAGAAGAGGAGTCAATAAATAAATATGGAAGACAGAAAGGAAACTGTCAGAAACCCATTTCTAAGGCTCAAGGGATGATTTTCCTGTTGGCATCCCTTCAGACTTCTGTTTGTTAAGACCTACAGCCTCTATTGGTGAAAAGATTCCTTTGAGAATGCTTGAAGAGCTGTCAGTACTATCATTATTTTTTTAGTAGGCTGAATAAGTCTTGCAAAACATCAGTTAAATGTGAATCAGTCTTAAAAAATGTTACCTTCTGTGTTTTGTGTGTACAATTTGAAATATCAATCTTTATTTTTTCAGGATCTTTATTTTTTATTCTTGCCCACAACAGAAGAAAAGGCCACAAAGCTTTTCTTTCCTCTTATGGTTTTAATTAGAAAGTGCATTGAGGAAAATACAATGCTACATACAATATATGCAGGTTAAAGTTGCCCTTGGGACTTGAAATCTCTAGCATTTCCATATTATTATAATTTCAAGGTGTTCAATCATAATAACGTATTAGTGTAGGATTGTTTTAAAGTATTTGCTCATTCTTCTCTGAGATAAGCAACTAACTCTAACTGTTGAGAACTTATTAAATAAGGCTAGACTGGATCAGATTGTGATTAGAAAATCACTGCAGTTTTCTGTAATGGAAAAAAATGCCTCACATGACTGAGGTGTTTTACAAAGTAGAATCATGACACAACAGTGATAGTAATTGACACTACATATATAAGAATATTAAGTAGCATTTATTTCCCTATGCAGTGTAGAATATACTCATGTTATTTAACTATTATTATATCAAAAATATATCTAATAANATTGTATTTCTTACATGGCAGGCACGAGTTTAAATTTCGTCCTTGCTTATTGGCATGAAAAATCCATCCTTACAGCATTTTTTTTTTCTGAATTGTCTTTGCTTGAGGCTGTGCCTGCAACTTGCAAAGACTATCAAAGGAAAATGGTGACTGAGATTCAAACTGAACTGAGCTGGAGGGATACAGCATTCTTTTTAAAGTTTATTTTAGATCTTTAAGTCAAGAAGTTTTTTAAAAAATCAGTGTCAGTCATCTCTAATACATGAAACAGCAGTTGACTTTTGCTGGTGAGTTTATTCTTAGCTTTCTACTGGAGGTGGAAAGAGTCTGTAAAAGAGGAGGGCAAGAAAGAGCTTTTAAAGTCCGATAGCAACCTGAAATAATTTTGAAGTCAAAGAGGAATACAACGTTTTTCTTCTTTTCTTTGTAAAGAGGTAATCTTTTTGGGTACACAAAATATTTTGCTTGGTATATAGCTTCTCAGAGAGAGAATCCATAAAGTTTAAATAAGTCATTCTAAGGATTATTTGAAAGGTAAAAATAAAAATATTAATTTATTCCATTATATAAGAGAGAAAAAATGGTGAGAACAGAATTTTCTAGCATCGGATTATAGAATCAAACAGTGGGGGCTTGGTATATTTACAATTTTGTCTATGGAAAAATATTCTTCCATCATGCTTTAAGATTTTGCATCTCCTCTGTTATATCACTGTGTGGCTTAGAGTGCAGAAACAACTAATTATTTCTGGTTTGGGTCTCTATCTCTTACCTACAGCTGAAGATGGCAGAATTGCCCAATTATCTAACTGGTTTTATATTCTGAGTTAGCAGTATATGCTGCTGTAAGAAGAAGAGCTTGACTCATATCTATGCATATTTGCATAGGTTGCAACTCCTATCCTGTCTCCTCCAGAATCTCATTCAGAGGTCAGACTGCATCACAACTCCTTTCCTTTGCACACACTTCTGAACCCATACAAATGTGGGACACCTCCTTGTCAACATCTTGTTGGCGTACCACGTTATCTGAAACAAAAGCTCTCAAAACCAGAAGCAGTTTAGAGAGGAGATATTGTTTTATTCATTGTCATGTGCTGGGTGGAAATCCACAACTCTAGAACACCTTACTGGGAACATTTATGCATTATTTATACACAAAAGATTCTCATTATTCTGCCTACCTAATACATAACTCCACGTAGGCTTACATATTCATTAGGATGACCAAGTAGCTCTTTTGCATATGTGTATTAAATTCTGCAGTGTCTGCAAAACACTTCTGTGCAGGTGTGAGCTCCTCGGTGGTCATTTGGGTAAGGATACCCTTCCTTATGTTATCTTTTCAATGTACCGAGTCATCTCAGGACAGTAAAAGTTTACTGTAAGTTTGCCCACTTCTTGACCTTTGAAGTAGCCACAGCTTTGTCTTAATTGGTAGAGGAGTACCTATTTTGACATATATGAGAGAACCTTGAGGTGATTAACTACTTCTTGTTATCCCATAGTCATCACTATCAGCTCAGTGACCAACATTATACAGAAAGAAGCTCAATAATTAACTCATTTTAGTTAGCCTATGCTTATAAACAAACCAGAGGCCTGTCTTTGGTAACACCCCCACTAACCATCCTTTGGTTCAGGAAGAAAGAAGTCAGAAGAGGAACTCCAGGCATATGTAGTTGTGGTGACCGTTGTCCTGCAGGCAAAGGCAATATCTCTTTGTTTCTAGCTCATCTTCTGGGATTTATTTCTCTTTAGTGGTTCTCAACTTTTTCCTGCTTTTTGCCGACTAGTTTGGATGCTTATGACTCCCATCCAGGGCCATTTTTTATATTTGTTTGGTTTTCATATCCATTTGTTTGGTTGTTATGCTCTTGTCCCAAATCAGAGTGAGCAAAGGAAGTGTTGGTATGAGACAATTATAAAACAAGCTTCTCCCCAAAAGAGTTAGGTAATTTTCCATTACATTGTACTACTTGCTTAGCTAGTTAACACTTGAATTAAGGTGAAGTTTTTGATTCATTTAGTCTCTGAAAAAAGTCAAAAAACTCAGCATAGAGTTTTGAGTGACAGCGAAGAAGGAGACCAGATCCAAGCCTGATGTCTCTGCCTTGTTTTACTTCCTATGTATGGAATCTTGTTACCATGGAAGCTGAGGGGGACCTGATTTTGCTACATTTCATCTTCTTACCAATATGTGGGTTACTCAAGCTATGTTGTTATGGGTTCATTTCTATAGCTTTTTTTGCACTGCTGTTATAATATTGGGACTAAATTAGCTTGCTTTCTAAATTTCCTGGACAATCATCTGGACAAGCCTGACTCTTCTTTGTTCAGTGTTGCAACAACACCATGACAGTGCATGAAACATTTAGATTATTAGTACTTTCCTTACATGCCACCAAGTTTTCTTTGAACTGACACTGCAGAGGTAAGCTATACCACTGCCGTGGACCCGACAACAGTGTTTTTTCAACTCTGGTGACGATGTACTATAGTCCATTTACTGGGATAGGGAGGTAGACCAGTGAGAAAGACACTTAGTTCTAAAACCCACATGTAAGTACGTTATTTTTGCAAATTAGAAATATATGTGTAAAACATATGTTGAAGGATCGTGAAAAGGAAGAAAAGGGGCATATCTTAAGGCAGCAAAATAAAGTAATAGGAAGAAATTAAAGAAGACAGCAACAAAATCTTGAAATCTTGTCATTCAGGTTATGTCATAGTATCCTACATATATGTACACTCCCTGAACATCTAAAAAAATGTCAGAATACATGTCTAAATTTGACTGTGTAGTGGTATTTTATCATGCCATTGAATATGTTGCACATCACTTCATTTTTCAGAAAAAAAAATACTGCCATCTGTGTCAAAAAGGTTGCATTTTGAGCCTTTTCTAACTTTATTTTGTTGTTAAAATTTGAATAGTGTGAGAAGTGATTTCGTTTTCTATTTTTATCTTGAAAAATAATTTTGTGAAGCTGAGATTTCAGTTTTTGCTAGTGCAAAAAGCCCTCTGAGAACTGATCTGTTGTGCTTTGCCTCAAAGGAATTTTTTATGGCACTCACAAGAAAGCTGACATACTTTCATCATCATTTTTTGTGTTATTTTTTAGAAACAGCTGTTTCAAAAAAACATCAGTAGAATTCACATTAAATACTTTGCTTCCTGAATCCATCTAACACAAGAAAGAGTCATCCCTGCCAATCTATTGAGTTCTTGCCTGTGAGAATATGTATTTTCTAGAAAGAGCATCTGTGCCACTATCTTATAGGAATACTAAAGTGATATGCCATGAAATGGAAAAGAACAAGAGCCTTTTCTTTCAAAAATTCTGCAAAGCAAAAGAATTCTCCAAAGTGAAACCCACATATCTCATTGTGGATTTACTTTCTTCATGGACCTTGTGTGAAAAAAAAAGAAGGAAAATTGCCAATTGTTTCAAGTAGAGGACACAGTTCTTCAAAGTGTTGAGTGTCAGCTGAAAGTGGAGGCACTAAGTTCACTTGGGTAGTCAGCAAAGGTTTGACCATGCTTAGTGTTTATGAATGAAAATTAGTTATTATTTTCTCCAGTAACACGCTAAGGAGATACCCCTTATTTCCACTCAAACCTGTCAACCTGTAAACAAACACAATTAAAAATCCAAGTTGAAATCTTGTTCCCCTGCGTGTTGAGAAAGTGAATCAGAAAAGGGGGTGTAATGCTCTGTAACTGTTATTTTGAGGGTGGTCAGAGGTTTGTGTTGGTGATGACCTCTTACTGACTAAAGCTTTTAATGTCCTTTCAGACATATTGCTGCATAACCCCTGCCCAGTTCTTATTTCAGTGTCCTTGCCAGGGGTTGCACTTGGCTGCTGTATGCCTTAGAGATATAAAATGTTCTGCCCTCATGGCTCAGTTGATGGATTTCTATCCTAATATTAAATCCAGGCTGATGATTTGAACATTCTGCTGAGTTATTGCCTATATCCCCCTTAGGCCTCTTATTTTTTTTATAAGCTTCAGTGGAGCTATCACAGCAAAGAATTCAGCCCATGCAATTCAAATGTGGGAGTCTACAAAGTGTAATGTTTGAAGTTCAGTGTGAGCAACATGTGGCATTCAAAAATGTGCTAAATAAGGCATAGCCTGCTAACTTACTATTCAGACCCATGGGCTCCCCCCCCTGTTTAGAGATATACTACCTCCTGCAGGTCCACATTGCTCTCTAATTTAACTAATGTCAAAAAGATTAAGTGCTACCAAAGCCTATGAAGATAATTAATGCATAGTTGTTAGCATGTCTGACTAGACTAACTCCTGTGTCATTTTCAGCAAGTTTTACCAGTAATTGATTTAACTTTCCTTTCCACTTCTCTCCATGTAAACTGTTAATGCTTCCAAGGTGGCAGAGGAATAAATAAACAATCATAGAAACTTATAAAAAGTTTTATAGACACTTATAAAAAATGCTTAACTGGGGTAGTTACTCTATGAATGTCTTTGCCCATTTGTCAAATTGTATTTGGCTGCAGCACAGCGTTCAAATTCATTGAGAGATCCTTCAGACACTAACACAGGAGTTGCAGAGCAGCCTCTGGCTTCTGCAGGAGTCTCAGCTCTGTTGTGGGCTCTAGGAGGCAATTTCTAGGGTGACTTTGTTAATGATGGGGCAAAGGCTTTTCATAAAGAACTGAGTGATCTACTTTTCAACTGGGAAACGGACTGTGCAGGCACTCTGAGGTTGCTGCTGCTTTCTTCCAGGTTTCAGCTACTACAGGTATCTCTTTTGCAGGCACTATGATCTCAGGAACCTGCGAAGAGGATACAACCTGGAGATTTATTTAAGTTTCAATGGGATCTGTGTAATCAGAAATGCCTACAAATCTATGAAGTCCCTAAACTTTCTTTGTTACTTGGGAAATACAATCCCCCAGCTTGACTGGTAAGAGCTCTGAGTATTTGTATTTCCCATTTCTTTAGTTGGTTGGTTTGTTTTGTTGGGGTTTTTTTTTTTGTTCTGCCAGCCTGTATGACTGCTAGGTTACAGCTTTCTGTTTGTTTGGGCTTTATTCTGTAGAAAGTAAAGAGGCAGCCTGCTGAAAAACATCCAGTTGGAAACAAATAATTTGCTATATCTCTGAAAGCAGCAGAATTTTGCAAATTTAGTTAAAATAAAACCAACTATACAGCAAAATGAGAACCCCACTACTACACTGGAAAGAAGATCTGCTTTACTTCATCATCTTCTTTTTTTGTTGTTGTTTTGTGTGTTTGCTAGTATATTAAATAGTAGCACAAAGAAAAAAAAGATCTATTCCCTATTATTTGTTTTGCATGTTATACATGTAATAAAGACCTTAGAAATTGAATGATATTTTGAATATATAGAAACTCCCTGCGTTTAATTTTCTGAATTCTGACTCAGACCTTATCTGAAACATGCACTGGGCTTTTAATAAGATTGTCTCTTTCCAATACCTGATGTGCCATGTGTGCTTGCCTGGAGGCCTGTTAATTTACAGTGAAGCAACCTGCTAATGAAACAGCTTTCAACATTTTCTGTTTTCTTAATAATCCACTGGGGTATTGCTACTGTATTTATCAAAAAAAAAAAGCCCCAAACCCTCCTACTAAACTTGCTGCAAGACAAGAACCCAGAATAAGGATTTGAAAATTTACATGTATATATTATACTTTTTGAGTACAGGGTTGTCTGAAGTTGATAGGTGGTAAAAGTTAAAATTTAGACACAAATTTTTTATCTATTTATTTAACTTTATTTCACTGCTTCATTTCATCTGTAAACTGCTCAACAACTCCTTTTTTTTCTTTGTTGTCTTTACAGTGTTGCCCCATAAACTTTCACTTTTTCCCCTTTATCTCCCCGATTTCTCCCTCTTGTTTATGTTATTGAAAACCTAACTTCAACAGATTTTCTTAAGGGCTACCCTGACACGAAGAAAAGTGATCTCATTTTCCTTGCAGAAAGGCTAATTATTCAAAGCTTCAGAGATCTTGTTGCTCTGCGTATACAAATGTTGAACCTGTAGGAGATTCTTAATCCAAGAAGTATGTTAGCAATTGCCACTTCTATTGTTCTTGTGATTGAGCTCACAGGAAGAGGTTACCTCCAAGCAATATAAATATACATTTTTAGTGATAATTCCAAAAGGAGATCTGGAGGAATGGTAGGCTGTTACTTTCTATTGCTTTGAATGGTACCATTATATTTTATTGTACTTGAGGCATTTAATTTAAGGCAGTGATTACAGAGCTATCAGTAGTGTTTCAGATTACAGAAGTGTCTCCTCTTAATTAAGGCTTTAGTAAGTGTTCTGTTACTAGCCTGTTTTTTATCTTTTTTTTTAACTTCTGGGGATTCTTTTTGCCTTAATTATTTTTTCAGATGAACCTTGAAAGTGAATTAAAACTATTCTGAAAATATGAAAATAATTGATTAAATTGTTCTCCAGAGAGTAATTTAGAATTGCTCTTTTTAAATTAATTCCAGCCAGGGTAATTGTTTCCTCCTCTTAGCACTACTGATAATCAGTTTTGTGGGGAAACTGAAAATTACAATTTATGTTTACTCTCGATGCCTCCAGAAATCTGGCCTTTGTTTAGTATACAGCCATATAAACAATTTGTTTTTCACATGGTTTGGTTCATGTGAAATGTGGTAGCTAAGGGCAATAAGAGAGGAAGGAGAGAAGAGACATCCATAATGAGGGTTAAATTGATTATGTTTGTAGAAATAAAAGTGATTTATTTTCCCAAGATCCTTAATTTCTGTCCCACAGATGTTAGAGGGGCTTCTCATTTCCTGAGGAGTAAAGTCCTACGACGTTAAATGCTTGAACTGATGACAATGTCTCAATAAACTCATCAGTTCCAGTTCGGATGAGAATTCAGGAGTTGGGACTGGTCTATGGTGAGCACATTGGATTAACATGGCTGGAAAAAGTGCAGAGGTGAATCCTAAGATCTATTGACAGGCCAGTGCTGATTAAGAAGAATGACAAATGAGGACAGTATTTAGCCTACATTGTGTCACATAACTCTCTCATTACATGTTTTTAGCTCTTCAACATGTTTAGCCACTTCCTTTATTGCATTCCTTCGTTTCTGATTGTGATATTTCTCCTTAGAGGATGAAGAAGATAAAGAACACAGAATGAAAACACTTTTTAAGTTTATCTAGCTGGAGTTCCTTCCTGCAGATGTATGAACTGCATGGAAGAGAAATAAATTGATTTGTAGTGCAACTTTTTAAACTTAATTGTGAAAGCATCAGCTGTCTTCCGCAGAAATTGCTTTCAAAATGCCTTGTCTATTGCAGAGTGAATATGCTGCTAAATTCTGGACTTAGAAAAATGTGCCTATCATACTCATGTGTTTGAAGATTCACATTTATTTGGCTGTGGTGGTGGGTTTTTTGCTTTATCAGTTGGTTTTCTTTTTTTTTCCGTCACATGAAATGATTGGGATCAAGCTAACTACAAAAAACTACAGAAATTTTGGGGAGTTTGAGAATTATTCAAAGCTTCCACCAAGTTTTACAGGCATTTTAGGAGAACCAGGAGACCTGAGACCGTATTCAGAAACAATATAGTTGTATTAAAAATGTCTACATTTAATAGTGTTTGCTTCTTCAAGTCTAGAAAGTTTTTGGTCTTATGGTCTTTTTTACAGCATTTATATTATGGTCTTGCAATTGTTTGCTTGACATTCTTGGGATTTTAAAGAGAACAGGATAGCAAAATATAAGTCATTGATTTCTCTAATCTGCTGGTCCTAAACTTATTGCCATAAGGAGCATCGAGCTTCATGTATATTTAATTGCTGCACTTGAGCAGCAGGACGCTGCGTGGGATGTGGGAACTCTTATTTCACTCCCATGTTGGCAAGCGATCCTTTGTGCCAAGCTGATGGCTCAGAAAGAAGCCTATTCTCTTAAGTGCATAAACAGGAAATAACTGTTTGTAAGGAGATATGCAGAACACTGCTTTTTATTGACATTTCTCTTCCTGCAGCATCTTTCAAGAAAGGTCATTCCTTATGTTCCTCCTGTTTCTTCTATCGATGATTCAAATTACACTTAGTGGTGTGAATAGAAATGCAATGCCATTAACACCCTATGGTGCTAACCTTTCTTTTAATGAAATATTCATTCCTAAAGAAATAGGCACCAAGCTGTTAAGAGTGGCTGACATGTGTAAGTTAGGTTGGTTGAAGTTAAAGGGACAAGAATAGAGTGCTGAACGTGGCGGCCTTTAACCGTTCCTTCTATTCTGGGTATTTAAGTGGATTTAAATATTGAGTGATTCTTAGGGAGCCTTTTGGCAGATGACCTAATCATTCTCTCTCACATGTCTTTAAATATTAAGTTTTCTTTGAGACTAACCTCTTCAGGAAAGGACCAAGCCTTCGTGTATTCCCCTACAGAGGCCAGCAGAGTCCTGAGTGTTATTCAGCCTGAGCACTTTCATAAAGTGAACATTAATTAAAACTGATATTTAATCTTCACTGATTCTTTCCAATAGTCTGGCAATTTGGGGTTTTAATGATCAAAACAGAATATTGCTAAACATTTTGACTGGGAAAAAAACCAAACCCTGTATCTTCTGCTGTTGCAGATGATATTGAATAGCCTGCCACTATTATTTGCCAAAATTGTGATTAATGAATGTGCAATTGGCTACAGGTGGGGAAATGGTAGGAAAGCAGGGAAGTATTTGTGTGTGTGAGAGAAAGAACGCTCATGTGAAGATAAGATGGGAGCTAGAAACTACTAGAAATAGTTGCTTTGGGGAGATAAACTTGAGAGATTATTTGCAAAAATATAAACTGACTCTGTGCAAGAGAAGTGTACAGACTTGCTCATTCTATGTCCTTTTGAAAAATGAAGTCCTTTGGTATATGACCCCATGTTTTGACACATGGGCGTGATTTTGTATTTGAACTATAGTAGAGGCAAGTATGTTTTGTGCTGTAAGTGCTGAAGAAAACTGCAGCCTAATACCTTTGGAAGAATATAATCAACACTGGCAGCAAGAAATATAATTGCTTTTAGGTTGGATCTTAAAGGAATTATGATTAGGATTATAAAATGTCATTGCCTATGATACTACATGACTCTATTAATTACTGACAAGCAAAATTGTTCCAAGGAAATGTCAAGTTTGCTGTAGTCTGTGATAAACATATAGGACACCAGCAACTTTTCAAAGCCCATATTCGGAATCTGGCAGAACAGAGTTCAAAGCTGCTTGGTTATACACACTGCAGTTTTGTTCAGTGGGTAGAATCCCACTGAATATAAAGGTTAAATTAATAATTGATGTGATAGAAACATTTTGAAAGAATTATTACCTTTACAGGTTGCATTTGTGATATAAGATATTGCTGCATGTCTCTTGAGAGTTCTGGAAGGAAATCCTAAAAATGCCTATAAATACAAGCCACTCTCTCTGTATCATGTCAAAGCTGAAATAAATATACCACAGGGTACATAATTACAGTATGTAATTCCATTGGCTGATAAACTTGACGGTTCTTGCATGTAGGTATCTATTCACTTTTAGCTAAAATACAAATGTATTAACTGTGGTTACTAGGTTAAATGCTGATGAACTTTTTTGAGAGAGGGTTCAGTTAGTTTCTGCAAAGATATATTACTCTCTTATCTCCCTTTTGGATCCATAAAAAGTAGGATAAGGAAAGTCCTGGTAGTTAATGATAAAAGATGATATCTTTGGAAGGAAATTTACGTTAAAGCTTGTAATGCCAAATGCCAGTAAGGAATAAAACTTGGACTTGAATTCTACTTTTTCAAGCTCAGCTGAAGATAAACATTAAGCAAACAAGAGCAAAAATAAAATGTTATGGACATATACTGCTTTTTGACCAGTTAATATTTACCGCCTTTTTCCAGATGACCTTGTCCTGTTTGGTAATTGTTAGCAACTGTTTCATATAAAAAACATTCAACACATTTTAAAAATAAAGTTATTAATTTCTTTATTCATATAAACTAGAGAGACTATTTTGGTAGAAAGAGATTTCTCTTCAAAACTGAGGGGAAAATCAGATAAGCATGTAAAATTTCTGAGAATGTCTTTTAAGAAAAAACCTGGAGGACACCATGAAATAGCTTTTCATTAATATTACATCTGCCAAGTGACATTTTAATGACAGGAAAATGTTTCCTATGAGGTTATTCTACATTATTTCATGCTGTTATTAGAAATAGATCATCCTTCAAAATCAGTAGTGTAGATAGATACACATACCCAGTACTTGAACAGTACAGCTATTTGGGCTCAATCAGAACTATGACTTCAGAGCAGCAGTACAGCATAAAAGTGCAGATTCTTTAAAGATCCTTCAGTTCATAGCTAATATTTTTTCATACAGATTTACTGATACCAATGATAGTAATTGCAGATTTTAGATGTTGGATGTGTATTGCAATTATTACCTCTGCTTAAAGTGTCTTCCCATTGTTTTATAGTAAAAGATAGTTACTTGTCACCTTGTCTCTTTTCTATCTGTGAAATTATCATAAAGAACAAAAATTAAGAACTTACGCAGAAGAATGTGCATTTGTAAACTGCGTGAAGACATCTGCAAAACGGAGTTAGAAAGAATATGAAAATAGAGATCCCATTTTGTGTCTGAATGACAAACAGTACAGTATTTTGCAGTTTAAGTACCAAGATATACAGTCTTGGATCACAATTTTTTTGCTGTGGAGAAACCTAATAATATATCTGGAAGAACTGGCTAGTGCATCTATACTGCAAGTTTTGTTCAGCATTATTTTGGCCCTATTCACATTTCAAATAGTTGTTGGCACCCTATTCCATTTCTGCTATATCATTAGGAAAAAAAAAAAAAAATCACTGATTTTTTTCTTCAGGCATGTGACTTAACTGGTAACTTATACCACCTTATGCTATTATTGTGTATTAGTTGAACATGCAGATTGTTTGTTCAGTGACCTGGACAAAAACATTTGTTTTATGAAATAGAGTTCTAAAAGAAGATTATGATGAGCAATAAGAGCATGACTACCAACAGCCTTGCAAAGAGTCACCTACTTTCAGTGGCTGATATTTCCAAATTCTCATATATTGGAGGGGAACAAATGCTGCCTAGAAGCCATTTAATATCTTTTCCAAATCATTACATTTTGGTTCCACGGGAGAACCTTATAATTTTCTACAGCTAGTAGTGCAACTATGGAGGTAATAATACTAGAAGTATTAATGTTCTCTCAAACAATCATTTCCTGGAAAAGCATAATATGACTTTTCTTCATTTTCACCCTGAGGAATAAAATAAACAACGTATATCCCTAATGATGAAGGTCACAAAATCTCCAACTTCCATATCACATCTTAAAAATACAGACATATTTCAGACTAGATCTTCAGCTCACATAAAGTAGTGTATCCACACATTTCAGTATGCTATGTTTATTTACCTGAGCTGAAAAATCGATTGAGTTTAAGCAGCTAGAAAAATAAATAAAACATATTTGACAGTCCACAATGCTGAACAGTATCAAACACATTAATAGCATCTGTAAGAGCTAAATAGTTAGGTGATCTGAACCAAAATCCAAGGCTATGAGCTCACAACTTTGTAAAGTTACACTGGCCAGACATCAGAAATGAAGAATGGAAGAGAGAAGAAAATATTAATTGTGACAAACAGTGAATTTAGAAAACTGCTGGTGATACTTGCTGAAAGCAGGGAGTGTGTATTTACTTGAACTCTGGGGTGTTTATGTTCTCTCTCCGGTCTACTAGACAAAATTACTACAACTGCAGAAGCTGTAGAACAGTTTCCTTTTGGAATGATTTATTTTTGGAGGGCTAGAGGAATTCTTTGGTGAGTTCTTCCCCAGATGAATTATCTGAAAAAAAGCACTGAACTTCACCGACGTACCCAGCGATTTCTCTCTGCCTGAAATAACATTGAAGCATTGGGTACAATTTTAACCTTAAAGAACATGCAGTAAAAAATTACAAGATCTAAAGAAAGTTTCATAAAGCCAAAACAAAACATTTTAGAATATTTAATTTGATTTAAAGATTAAGTAGATAATAATATAATGCTTTAGTATAATAATATTTAATATTATAACACCCTAATATTTATATTTAAAATCGTTGCATTCCCAGAGTATTGTTCCTTTCTGACCCTTATGATCACTGCTCAGAGGGGTTTCCCTTTCTTAATGCTATGTGTAAAGAGTAAGTGTCTAGCTCAAAGCATGGACTTATTTTGAGAATAAGATACCTGAAAGTATTCCACCCTCTGGAAGCAGTGTAGAAACAGAAATTGCCCTCTTGTATATTTATGTAGTCATGTATCAGTGAAAATACGTTGTCATAAAATGATCCTGGCATAATGGTTTACTCTACTCTACATATCTTTTGGGTGATGTGATGTGGTAGCAAGGATATCTGTTGAATTACCACTTACTATAACATTGTATTTTAGTGCACATCTTTTATGAAAATAAAGAGCAGACAGTAACAATCTCTCCATGCCCAATTCTAAATATCCTTTCAACCTCAGGAGAAAATATGTATCATTCTGTCAACAATTATATTGTAAACCTAATCATTTGCTGAACAACAACAGCAACAACAAACCTTTCAGAAAGAAATGGAATAGATTTGCCACTGGTACTTTATTTCTTTTCATATATCTGGATATATGAAATTTAATTTTTATTTTCCAAGCATTTAAAGCATTAGTATGGTGTATCATTCCCTCAGGATCAATCAGACTATTTATATGATTACTTTAAAGTGGAAAGTTCTCTGCATGTGCAGGGAATTCTATCAATCATAATATTTAAAGAGAAAAGGAGAAAATACTTGATTTCTTGTTTCTTCTGATCCTGTTTCCCCCCCCCCCCCCACACAAAAGACGACATACCAACA
>VXBJ01001066.1:15032-54782 GCA_013400055.1 Nycticryphes semicollaris
TTGATTTAAACATTTCCATGATAAAAATAATTATTAGCATAATATATATATAAAAAAAAAAGGTATGCTACTTTATTTATGTGCTTCATGTAGTGGTCTCTGCTGTTGTTTATAGTGACAGTGCTTTAGAACCTTTGCCCCCTTCTCCTTGTTATCTCTTAGCTCCACATCAGCTTTCTCCGTCACTTGTAGCACTCAAATGGTGTTTCTTAAAATATAAATGTCAGAGAAGAGCAAGGAGCTTTTTAAGGGAGTTTGTTCTGCTCTTACAGAGGTCTGTATGACATTCTGTTCTTCACCCTGTCTTGGTTAAAACAAAGGTGATGTTTTCGTTGTTCTGTTTACCTACTTATTTCAAAACACAAGCTGAAGTATCTGGGAAATTCTGGCAAGTAATAGATGTTAATCGCAGCCTTCCAACTTAGCTGTATGAGAGCTCTTAGAAACTAACACAAGGTCAGAGCATTTAGCATAAAACCAGACAACTCAAACAAGGAAGGTCTCTGCAGCAAGTATCTCAGTAGGAATCACAGAATCACAGAATATCAGGGATTGGAAGGGACCTTGAAAGATCAACTAGTCCAATCCCCCTGCCGGAGCAGGAACACCTACATCAGGTCACACAGGTCACATAGGAAGCGGTGCTGGAGGTTGATGCCTGGGGACTTCAGTTCCTGCTCCAAGTTTGATATTTCACTGAAAGAGAGCAGGAAGGAAATATTCCCCCCCCCCCCATACTAGTCTTGAATAGAAGACAACATGACTGAAGTGCTGAAGTCCTGACTCTGATCAAATTTAGCAGCAGCATAACAGAAAGACTGAAGATCAAGTTTAGGACAGTGTGTTTAACATAGCAGTGCTCTTCATGTTTTACTATTCTTGAAGCATGCAATGAGAAAGTGAAGGGCTACATTTCACCTTTATGGAGAATAAACACTGTGATCACTTGTCTTTTTCTAAGGACTCAGAGGACAGTAGAAGGGGCAGAATAAACACCTCCACCACGTAAAATGAAAGTATAAGGGCAAAAGAAACAAGCTCCAGAGCACTCTTCAGTGGAAAGGAAATTAATCGCAAAAGGTTTTCTGCAGGAAATATTCTTGCAGCATTGTAAGAACAACACAGGAAATCTCAATGTGAGCTCTTAGGGAAGTTGTAAATTCAAACAACTGATTTTGCTTACACGTACTCGCATTGTCATACCGCTCTGACTGACTAATAATCCCCTGCAATGGAAGAAGGCTCAGAGGCAACGTCCCCATAGATCTCAGGAAATAATGTTGGGTGTGACCAACCACAACCACTACAAAGTTGGATGGATCAACTGAGTACATCACAATTGAGTGGGCTTTAGCCCATGTATTCCTTCCTGACATTTGGGGATGCCCAGTGTCATGATGATGAGCATATTATAAAAACCAGTTATGAAAATCAGATCGGTATTGTGATTGAACTGTGTATTGCAATTGCTATATTTTGCTTACATTTGCGTTGTGTTTTCACTGTATTTTGTATCATGTTACAATTCCCATGTAACATCAAATATCTTCAGATAAATAAATGTTATTAAATATTCCAAACTCCACAAACAGAATATGTAGAAGAACCTGGTCAGAGAACATTGTTCTCTGACAGCCACATACTCACAAACAGCAAGATGTATGTGTCATGGTGGTCTGGCAGGTCATCAGATATCAAAATGCTTGTATATAATTAGTCTGTCCAGGATTACTGTTTTTGAGGACAAGGGGCATCACCTATCGAGTCCTACTCATATTTCTAAGTGTCTTCTTCATTTGGTTACCATGTACTGGGTTTGGATGTGCTTTTTGTACACGGTTGGAGCTGGTAGCAATCAGTGTGAATTACTGAGAATTTTTTCCCAACCTGATTGTCCTGAGAGGCAGCAAAGAGCTATGTGCTAGAGGATTGATAACCTCTTAGATCATTTTCATGCCCTTTCCCCTGCTGTTTTGATTTGCATTGTTTTGTTTTTCCTTCAGGTGCTTCCACACCAATGCATTTGCATTTATTCCTCATTCATATCAACCTTATTGTTTCTATTAAGTTCTCTAGATAGCCAGTGATTTTGTCATAGTTCTGCAGACGACAACATTTGATTGTCATTTTATATATTTTGTGGTCTGGTTTATCTCCATGGGATGCTGAAATAGCTCTTCTGTCTAGTCTTCCACCTCTTCTAGTTTAACTGCATTGTGTATAATAAATGAAGGAGTCTATGAGGAAAATACCATGGATATCATGGTATTATTAACTTTCACAATAAATTTACCATCAGAGCTAAATTGCTGCCATTTGGGTTTGGTTGGTTTTTTTTTTGTTTTTTTTTTTGTAAGCTATCAATTCAGCCAGAATGTCTTTGTTTTGCTTTTTGGAAAGTGTTGTAATTCAGAAAGTAAATTATTGCAAAAAGTGAACAAGGCGGAAAAAATGAGGGCTTGTATTTAGCCAATGATTTATTAATGTCAAATACATATAATATATATATCAGTACATATAAAAGCAGATATTAAATATATTAAATGTCAATTCAACAGATGTCAAATAGATAGAACAGCTTCTAGGGAGCCTCAAAGTAAATCAGAATGAATCTCTGAGTTTCAGTAACACTTCTCAATCTTTCCCTAAGGCTCTTCCATCGTCTTCAGTACTTTACATTAAACTGTGCATAGTTGGATTATTATTATTTATGTCTTGAGACGTATCAAGGAAGTTTGTTCTACTGTATGAGATTCTGTTTCCTTGTAAAAGTTCAAGGGACAGTTCCAATAGCTGAGAAACATGTGCTGCCTAAAATGTGTTTATACTTTGATAAGCAGCACTGGTTTTGACAATGCCAAATTTCTTATGGGTAAAGGCCTTTACAGACAGTTGGAAGTAACAAATATTTTGAGGAAAAATGGGGAAGGAGACACATAAAAGCTTTCTTTATTACTTTTTATGCTTTCTTTTCTTGAAATAATTTTACTATTTTTTACCACTTGCTTTAGGTGAAGATGAAAATAGGAGAAAACTGTAGAAAAATCAGAACCTGTAGCAGAAAAGATACTGTTTATTACTGTTTCTCAGCCTGGGGGTTATATTTGATAAAGTCTTTGTTCTTTACCTTTAGACAAATATAATTTTTTTTTATTCAAAAAAAACCCCAAAAACCCAAACTTTGGTGCATCTTGTTTTCTTTAGTTACAGTTTCTTAATGCAAACACTTAAAATAGTTCCTCAAGAATCTTTAGATCTAGACTAATTGGCTTCACATATATGAACAGTTATCTGTAGTGAACATTTTGAAATTAGTAACCTAGTTTTCGGATACCTGGCTATTAAAGGAAACATTACATGTAACCAAAATACAGAATTTCTTGGACTGGGCTTTTGCAAAGAAAGACTGCACAAATTTGATCTATCATGTGTCTGATTTATTAGAATTCCTGATTCCTGATTCAATTTGCATAAATAAAGAAGATCTTGGATCCATTATCCATGTCCACATCAACAATGGATGAAGCAAAGCAGTAATTCCATGGTATATTTTTATCCATTAAGGAAACTTGTATTATTTCTGATAATATTTCAGTAAAATAGAAACACCTTCCTGTTATTCTTTTTAGAATAATGTATAAAAGCAGTGCTAAAAATGGCAGGTATTCATCATACCATTTCAATATGCAGCTGTTATTTTCTTTTCTAGCTCCTAGATGATTTGGACATTGGATCTGATCCCATGCTTGTTGAAATCAATAGGAGCCTTTTTATTGATTTCAATAGAGCAGAAGGAGTCTTGTGGTAGGCACAGCGGCTTGAGTGGTTAAGAAAAATAGCTTTGTATATCCCCAGCAGAATAACCTCCACTTTGGAATGGAGATTTACTGCCCAGACTATTTTAATAAAAATGTGTTTTTCAACAAAGACAGTTCAGCCGTAACAATACCGAGGACTATACTTGGCGTCCTCAAATGTGTGAGAGTAGAATGTTTATAATTTTTACCTTGTTTGATTTTGTTTTCTTTACTCAGTGTTTGTAGTCTTGGCAAAAGCTCAAGGGTTTGTTTAGTTTTTCCACTAGAATCCCAAGAGGCCATGCTCTTTCCTCGTTCAAGGCGTGACCGTTACTCTGCTGCCACTGCTGGCTCCTACATGTCATTTGCTGACCTCACTCTATAAACGTCTTCCTTCTGTCTCTAAGCAATCCTGAAACTTTTGTCTAATTAAACCAGGCTAAGAGATCAGTGCTACTCAGTGGGAGGATTACACCGGCTGAATACAATGTGAAATCAGTCTCAGTGATGACATAATTTCCACAAAATCCCCATCACTGGGATTTAGCATCAGGATTTTTCTATGTTGTTTTGGCAACTGAAGAAAATTGAATGTGAAATGTTTTGGTTTTTTTCTCACTGTCCTGGTTATTTTTCTTAATCCAAAAGTGAAATGTTACCAAAGTGGTAAGGAGAACCTCAACAGCCACCTCAGTTCCATATTCTAAACTTGTTGCGAATCTGATGAAGATGTGGGTTGCCTACATGTAAATGGAGACATGCCCACAGTAATTCTCTGCCCTCAGCTGGCTACTCTCTGAGGCCCAGACCTATGGTAGCTAGATCAGAATATTTCACTATTCGAGGCAACCACTGTCCTGAAAATTACTCTGAAGCCTAAACCTGATTTTGATCTTGAAGCTTGATGGATCCTTTGTATCAGGGTCCTGAGGACACTAATAGGTCTTACTGGTCATGACCACCTGCCACTGGAACCTCCTCCTACACCTCCCTTTGGGTCCAGGAGCCCTGTTTCATCTCAATTTGGGGGCCTTAATCTCTTCCTGAGCTATGCTGTAGGTGTGCCTGCCTCCTAGCCTGTTTCACAGATGGATCTCTTGTGCCGATGTGGAAGTCTTGCTTCTGGACCCACCTCTGGCTGGTCTTAGAGAGACCCTTAGAGAGACCCTGGACCTGGCTCACCACTGGGTGTGTCTGAGGCTGTTGATGGTCCCCATCATCAGTGCCCTGCTTGGATTTTGCAGAACTGCACCTGGGTCAATGAGGACATTGCCTGTTCTGGAGTCACCCCTGGCTTGTTCTCCCTCATGGAGTAGGACCATTCCCGCTGCTGTCTAACATCTTGAATTTGCACCTAAACATATATGAGATGTTCACCTCTCTCAGTACTCTGGATTTGATTTAATACTTCAGAATTACTTGTACATAAAGAAATCCTTGAAGAAAATATAATTGTAATCCTGGAAGTAGGGACTGATACCCATCAGTGGTTCATTCCAAGTGACTGTGCTAACTCCTAAGTTTACAAAATACTCTTCCATTTGTCCTGTTATTTCTTGATATTTGTTTTCCTTTAATGACTTTTAATTCATTCTGCATAGCATCCAAGCTTCAACCAAAAAGGCTTCTAGGTAAATACTCCTTAGTTTCCTGGTTAAGGCTTTAAAGACTGAACTTTTAAATTCCTTTAGTCTGGGAAAAGACTTCTAGGCTTTGGGCTGTTGCTACTTATTATTTTATAAATGATAGGTACCAGCTCTTTTTCTGTAGAAAGAGAAAGTCACCTTTATTTCTTTGACAGAAGATATGTTTGATATTGGAGAAGGTTCAGGGCAGCATATCCCAAGAAGGAGAGGGCACCAGCCTGAGAAAGAGTGTGGAGTCAGTGTTTCCTCCTAGCCTGCTGCAGGCAGATTCAGGCAGAACATATCTGACTTTAGACTGACCTGTTCTTATTCTGCTGATTGTTTTGGATTGGCATTGGCCTTACTGGTTGATTTTTGTGGATAAATCAGAGTTTGTTTTTCCATGTTTGATGATTTGATCCAGAATTCCATACCACTGAGGTTTTGTTATTGTTGTTTTAAATCTCCTGTAGCCTGTAAAGATTTTAAAAGTTAAATTTAAATTGATATAATCTGTCTAATGGCAAAACAACTTTGCCACTAAGGCAATCATATCACTCCCAAAAGCTCCTACTGAACGTCTCTATCAAAAAAGTACTTGTGTGGCATGTTGCTGCTTGGGATAAAGCTTTCCTGTTTTTAATGGAACTGCAATTACCTGTAGAATGAATCTGGTCACTAAGGAGTGATCATTGCAACGTTGGTTACATGTACCTTAATATTAAAAAAAATTATGTTAAATACTAACCATCCCGTAGAATTAAAAAGCTTCTGTCTATGTTGAAATAAAGAGCAAAGAAGTACTGAAAGTTTTGTCAGGATGTAACCTTTGGAGACTTTCTCTGTGCTAATAAATTTTTCATTTGGATAAAGTGGAATTGCTCCAAAGAAAAAATACCAAGTGATGAGCAGAAGAAACATTAATTTCTAAAAGAGAGATTAAAAAAAAAATGGAAACCAGCTTTCAGGCCTACAAGGCCTTCTTCAGATAAGAAGTGGAATTAAGTAATTTATTCCTGTTTAGATAGGAAGAACGTTGAATGGTTCCTACAGTACTCACTGAGGCTGAATCCATGTGTCAGTATCCTTGCTGAGCATTGAGGATATAACACAGCTACAGCTTAGCTACTGATTTTTGGGAAAGGTAAGAATTTCTTGTTTTCAAATTATTAGTTGTTCAGCCTGATGCAAAATGGAAGAAATGCTCTTATCACAAATAATTTTGGAAAGAGGGAATCTTTTTCCTGTCCAATTTTCTTAGTAGGATCAAAGACTAACTCATACGATTCCGCAAATCCCAAATTCTTCTTAACCTTAGCCAAGTATCCACTCTGGAAATGGAAGTGAACATATCAAAGGCCCCAGTGAAGCAATGTGTCCAACAACTTGGGAGGGAGAAAATAATTTTATTTAAACTAAAAAAAAAAAATAGCTTTTAAAATTAAAGATAATCAATGAGTTATTTATGGTGGGTTTTCATTTTATAAATGATTCTTTTTCAAGAATTTAGTTATTAATTGTAGTGTACCTCAGATTACACAAATTAAAATATATTAAAATGCTCATATTAAGAGCCCTATGTTTATGTTTTCTACAAATATAATTCTAACCAGGTGCTGTGTTGCATAGCTACAAAATCTTAAGCAAATATATAGTTGGATGAAATGACCTCACTCATAATGTGTTTTACTTCTCCTTGAAGGAAGTTATGAACTGAAAAAAAAAGAAGAAAAATACTTTGTAATATTTATTTTGGGAGCTCATTTATGCTTTCCCAGGGGACATTTGTCTATGGTTTATGAAGCTTCAAAACATCACAAAACTTCAGTTACTTGAGGTTTAATGTTTTTCATCCAAGATCTTAGGAATATGTTTAAACTAGGTTGCTTTCTAGTAAAAAAAAAAAACAACAAAAAAACCTAAAAAATCTCTCTGAATAAAAATTTTCTATTCCTAATTTCTCTTTTTGGAGGATTAATTGGAAGGGACAGGCTTGTGCAAACTTTTGAAAGATGTATTCCTCAAAGAGCAAAACACTTTCACTCACAAATGACATCTAAATCAAGACAGAAAATCAATAAGAACCTCAGGATACTCTGCTCCTGACAGGAATTGTTACCATCTGTACCAGGAATACAGAGCTCATTTAATGGTAGTTAAATACTTCTATTCTCTGGCATGAATTTTCAAATTTTTGTAATAAATATCCTTAATGTACTTTTTTAGTTAGGTGTTTTGGTTTGTTTATTTTGTGGGATTTTTTGTTTATTGGTTGGTTTTGGGGTTTCTTTTGCTTTTCTGAATGTTTATTTAATCAGAATTCACAAGAGCTTGGCCCACATCCTGTATAGACCTCTCCATGTGCTGTCCTTGGTATATTCTTGTATTTAAGGTAACTTTGAAAATATTACTCACAGTGTACGAAGCCTTCTCCTGTACTGTGCTCTGTGGGACATGTGCTAATATATGTGGGCAAGAATTGCTTCACAGGCAAATAGAGGCATAGCTGGAGGGGACACACGCCAACAGCTTCAAATCCCAGTTGCAAAGCCACACGGGGGCTGTCAGAGCAGGAGTTAATTTAAGGCAGTGTGTTTACATAAGGCCGAAGACTTAAATAGGGACTACATCAATCATTAGTTATAAGATCTTTTAGTGTAGAAACTATAAATTTCCTCTTTTTCATCCTTAAGGGTCACGGGTGTCTTTCCAATCAGCTAGCTGAACAGCCTGCTTTGTATACAGACTGTTATTACTTTTTGCCTGCTAGCTCAAACTACAATAACAGAAAAGTTTTGAAAAGTATTTGCAAGGATGTTTCTTATAACTTTGCAATAAAGCATTAAGCTCACTCTCTTCGTGGTACATGGCTTGACGCAAGTAGAGGACCTGTGAGTAGGAATAAGTGCTCTGAGGTCATAATAGTGTTCAAAAGGGGAGTTCTCCTACAGTCAGGTGCTAAAATGACACCACAGAGTTGCTGGGACTTCTCTACCAGTAATTCTGAGTCTCATAAGGTCTGATCCCAGCAGCACTTACAGAAATAGGACTTCTAAATATCATATAACAAAATACTGGAATTAGGGACGGGTCTTATTGCTACACAAATGCCAATAACAGCATCCTTTTGGAAAATGCTTCTTTTTCACAAAGTTAGAAAAACTTAAAAAGTTGAGCACTAAGCAACTAAGCATGGGCATGGGATGAGGCATGCATGTTCTAATGTGATCTCAAAAAAACCCCATAATTTAGGAGAAAAATTGTTTTGGAAGACTAGTGCATTTTGTACACTGTAGATTAATAAAATAATTCAGGTAGGAAGATACCTCAGCAGGTTGTCTCTCTTACCCTGATAAAATACACTACATTTCTTCCTGCATGCCCTAAATGCAAATGTGATTTCTTACCCTGAAAATCTGTTTTCCCCAGTTCCTTAATTATACAAAGATCTTTCCTTTGCCCCTTCCAGCCCTACATTACTAAAGAGACAGACGTTTATCCGTGTCACGATCACATTCTGTGATTCTGTGATCCCTAATAGCTTTGTTTTTTGTTTTGCGTGTAACTTAGCAAATGTCCCTGCTATTTCCCCTGCCTTTCGTTGGCCTTTTGGCTGCTGCATGCTGCATTGGCTGGCCAGAATTGTACACAACTTAGTAGCAATTCATCCTGGATCAGGGCTCTTTGCTTCCTTCACTGACTTTATTAAATTCCTGTCTGCCAGTTGCAAAATCTTTTAACGTCTGTGGTCTCCACCCTTTTGATAAACTCAGTTGAAATTGTTCAGAGGTTTAAAAGCTTATTTATGGTACGAGAGACTTATGTATTGGCAGTCAAATTGCTAGTACTTGTTTCATTAAGATATCAAGCTAAAGACAACTGTATTTGTTTGGTTATTGCATGTACATAGATAGGAGTAGTCTTTTGTTTACTCCCTAAGTCTGTATATCTTCCATTGATTTACATTTTTCTCTCTAGAACTAATATGTTTGTGTATGTGTATTTGTACATATATATGTATATAAATATTTATTGTGGTTGCTTGGTTACTGATATCTAATAGAGCCCTATTAGCTCACTTCTAGTGGGAGGTTCCCCTCCCCATGGCAGGGGGTTGGACCTTGATGATCTTTAAGGTCCCTTCCAACTCTAACCATTCTATGTTTCTATGATAAATCACTTGTGCTGCAAATTGTTGATCTTATGTCATTTTGAGCACAAGGGAAGGTCAATGTAGTCAAGAAACTTGAGTGAGCCTAATGCCAGATTCAGAGCTGATTAGCAACCTTGAACCACCTCTGGGCTTAGTACTTGAAGCAATCATGTTAGAGATTTTTTTTCCCTAAGTTTTTTCCATTATACTGGTGAGTTAGAGAAAAGGAGTACTGTAATAAATCACTTATGGAATAATATTTTATAAGCTGACTTAGTCTCTACTTGGTGATGTAATCTTCCCTGCATTGCTTAACATTTATATTATATATATAACATTTATATTATAGCGATGTTCCTGTGTGATCATTTACAGGCTTATTTTTATATTTAAATTAATTTGAGATTTATCTTTTTACTGAAATACACTTAACCAGGAGTTCTGTTTATAGCAGAGTGAGCCAATCTTGTTGCAAGCCAAATATGAACATCAGAGTGTGAATCCACATAATGTAGATACATAATTTTTTATACTCCTGCAGGCAACTCATTTGTTTAAAAAATAAAAAACTGTTTGAACATGGATTCATAAGAACAATGTAATTACACTTATGTAACAACTTGATTATTATTAGTAGTGTTGTAATTGAAAGCAAGGAGATAAATAAGTTTTGTGAATAAATGGTGTGATACCTTCTTCATGCTGTGGCATCGCATCTGGACATAAATGAAGTTGTGTCATGTTTTTGTATAACTTTTTAAATATATATATATATATCTAGCTTTAATAATCACCTCTATCATATCTGAAATTTTCTGTCAAAACAGCATTCAGAAATACGACTTTTAAAGAATTTTGCATGAAGAAACAGGAGTGTATGAATACAATTTCCCAGCTGCTTTAGCCTTTGGGACTGTTAACAATTATTTTTTTGGATCCATGTCCAGACAAAGCACTTGCCAAATAAGTAATTACCCAATGCACTGGCTACCTCCCAGATACCAGTCTTCCTTGGTAGAGCTGTACAAAGAAGGTCAGTATCACTAATGTCTTTCACATATGGGAATATATCTGAACTATTTACCGCTGTAATTTAAGTGTAATATGAGGTGTCTGGATGAAGATCTACTCTCTGTTTAAGCAGAATTTCTTAGGCATAAGCTTAAATCCCACTGGTCATTTTGGAGGAAAGTTATGCACCTTCAGTTCAGGCTGTTTGGCAGCAGAATAACTAGTAAGATTTTAGCAGAAAATCCCTTTATTAAATTGACTTCTATATTTGCTTTCTCCTGTACTTGTATTGCCACTTATGTTCAGTTACCATTGGGCTAAACTCCTTATCAGACTGGAGTGGATCCAGGTTTGAAACTCATGGATCATCCTGACTGATGGTCTTTAATGTAATAAAGGCCAATCATTTGAGTTGGATAATGGCTCATTTTGGTTTCGTAGTATATAAATTTCTTCAAAAGCTTTTTATAAAATTATCTACATTCCCTCGTTGCATAAAAATCACACAGATATGCAATGTGGAAATGACTCTATTTTCAATGTTAGAAAACTTATTACATTAACCTTATTAAAAATACTTATTTTGCAATGTTTACTTGTCTGTTTTACTTGAAAAATTATTACAGCTAACGTTAGATCAGTTAAATTTTACTTAAACATGTTCTATGAAAATAACAAAGTTTTCTATAAAACTGGGATTTTAGGGTACAGTTGTATCAGTTTCATTAATTTTATTGTAGCAATTCAACTGTATGCCTTGTAGAAGCAGTATGAAAATGTGAAAATACAAAATCAACAATTGACAGTTTGTTTTGGCTTGTTTTCTTTTGCATGGGGAAGGAAACTAAAGAAAAGTAAAATGGTGTGAAATTTAAATTTGCATAGCAATATGTTATTTAGATATTGTTCATGAAACACCTCATGCTAATGAATAGTTTTTTAGCACAGAAATTCATCTAGAGGGGAACGAAGGCTAATACTTTTGATCTCGGTGAAGATATTGTGCAGCCTTCCAGAAAAATCCACATACATAATTTGACTGTTTTATTTACCACCTGTATTTTAAAGGTACTTCAGTCTCCCCTAGGGAAAGCTGTTACGTATCATAGCTGATGTCCTGATACACTTCTGAACTAAGCTCCAGGAGAGCGATATTTAGCGTATATGTATCTATGCATAGAAGGGAATAAGCTACTTCCTATGTCATCTTTCTTGTCCTGCTCAGGAGCTGCAGGAAACACAGAAGGGGATGGTGATATTTCAGGCAAGCAGGTATCATCTTTGTCACTGCATGCTGGGAGCACAGCACTCACATACAGCAGGCTTTTGTCCAGTGGAAAACTGGTGGCTGGTATTTTCATGCCTGATAATTGGCAGTTATATAAAACCAGTTTGGGCTACCTAAGACTGAAATTTTCCAGCATCAAGGTGATGTACTTCTGGTACCAGCTGCCCTGCAGTAGTAGATCCCTGCTATACACTGCTGCTTGCTTTTTAGGGACCAGTGCAGACCATCATGTCAGTGTTGGCACGGGGTGTCCAGAAACATGCTCGCAAAGTGTGAGTTATTGCTGATCTAGGAGCTCCTAACTCTTGCTGGCAGAGAAGGGAGTGCGGGTCTTGAGCTGCTAGCAGCATATGTTGTGAGGAAAAAGAAGCAGAGTGGAGTGAGGTATTGGTTTAGTGTTGGTGGATGGTAAACATAAAAATAGAGCTGGATGCAGTGTGGTGGAAGGTAGGCGTTGTTTTGGTTTTAGCTCTTTGGTGCAGGGATAAGTAGAAGCCGGAAAAGGTGGAAGATCTTGTTCGGGTGTTCCATGAGGAGGGGATGGAGCAACCCAATCCATGCTCAGTGCTGAACTGAGCCCGTTTTTCTAACTGAGCACTCAGCTGCTACTATTGTGTTGGTAAATTTTATTATGGATCTCTTCTCTTGAACACATGTTCAACTTGCCACGTGGTTTGAAATACAAGCAGGAAATTCAGCTAATAAACTGGGGGAAGAAACCTGCTGACTTTTAAAGTTCCTGGTTTTGGTTTCCCTTAAAGGACCATGACTTTTAAGACTGTGTTTCGCTCACTCATTACAGATACACAAATTCATGGGAGGTGCATCTACAATTATCATGTTCTTGTTAGCAATAAAACTAGGAAGAATCATTTTCCTTAAAATATTTTGAAGTAAAACAAGTTCTGTGGCGTTTTGTTTGCTTGCTTGCGGTTTTTTGAGAGCTCTGCTAAACTAATCGTGCTTGCCTTTGATTTTTATCACTCTCATTTAAGCTCCTTCGTTTATTATCTCACTCATTTAACTAATGCTTTACTTTTGCCATTTTTGCAACAGAAACAATACACAAGAATTAGTTTATGCATCTCATCTGCCTATCTGTCTGTTCTCAGATATGTTTAGCATTTGAGGGGTATTTTTTCTCCACATAATAGCTTGTAGTGCTACACATTAATTGCCTTTTCTGTGAAGAAATTTATCCTGAACTCCCTTGCTGACCAGTCTTTTCTTAGCTTTGGCTCATGCCCTTTGTTTTTCAGCCCATTGCTCTGCCAAATAATTTCAGGTCATCTGCCTTCTCTATGGCCTTCAAAATTGTGCCTCTTAATCTACCCTAATTAATATATAACTTGCTTAATCTCTCTTCAGAACTCTTGCCCCATGTTTCTATCTTGATTGCTCACTGTCTCCATGTTTGCTTTTACCATCTGGTTTATCAGACTGTGCGTCAGATACTCTGACTAATCACCTGTGGTGAGGTCCACATAACCTTCATTAAAAACTCAAGCTCTGTGACCAAATATCACAAATTTGTGCCCCAAACCTATGTTCTGTCATGAGTTCAATGCAGATAATAGGTGACATCGTCATGTTAACTCTCCACTTCTTATCCCATCTCTCTGTTCATATTAAATTGCTGTCAGTGCTTTCTAATAACATTCAAATGCAGAAGGGATCAAATATACAGACATATACCTCCAGAATACTGTAAAGTAGCGAGCCCCAATATAAAAACAGGTTCCATGAAGCTGTTGGAGACTGTGAATTCAAATAATGTGAAATTACTCCCTAGAAGGAGACTTTTCTTACTACTGAGACTGATAAAATATGAGTTGCTTTTATAACTTTACACTTTTAATTAATCTACTCCATCTCAGTATAACATCCCAGTATAAGTGAAAAGTTTGTTCATAATTGGGATAGTTTATACATTACATATTAGCAATACTCATTAACATTTCCAGAATTGTTCTAAGACCAAGCCCTAGAAATTCTCCCTCCCCAAACATGTGTGTTTATACTTCTAAAATTTTAACATTGTGAATAAGTGTTCATTTCCAATAGCACTGTTAAGAAGGCAGGAGGTAGGAGATATATATATATATATATATATATGCATATTTTCATATTTCTAGCCATTGTGGATGACCTAATAGTAATGGCAAAACCACATGTAATAAAATGCCAGAACAAGGTTTAAAACTGAATTCAGTAACTTTACTCTACCATGTGCCCTGTTCTGTTATTGCAGAAATTAAGTCACACAGTAGTCACACAGTGTCAGACTGATGAGTAGCTTCTGCTTAATAGATCCATTTAAAGTCAGTGTATTGTCAGAGAGAATGTTGGCTCTTGAGGGGCAGGGTAAGTTCTTACCTCAGCGCTTTTAGCATGTAATGTATGAATGTATCTTCACACATAGATGCCATTCACCAAAAATACACTTAGAATTACAGAATGGTTTTGGTTGGAAGGGACCTCAATGATCATTGTCTTCCAACCTCCCTTGCCTTGGGCAGGAACACCTCCCCCTCGACCAAGTTGCTCAAAGCCCCATCCAGCCTGGCTTTGGACACCTCCAGGGATGGGACATTTGACCATCTCTTGTGGGCTTAGATCTTTTATGGGCTGCATTAATCAGGATACAATTAAATATTACGAAATTCTCAGTATGATCTATGCACATGTGTGAAATACGTCCTCAAGGAATTTATAGTTGAAGATTAGTATCTGGAAAAAGATCCATTACTGTATGTTAAGTTTCAAATATTATTTTAAACATCAGAGGAATAAGCAACAGGCTACAAATTAAAAATACAAGGCAAATGTATTTTATATTCTCTTTTGTAGGTTTGTGAATCTAATTTCTTTGGAAGTCATGCGCTGTCTTCTGTTTCTAGCACTAACCAAGTCAAAAAGTCAAAATAGTTCTGATAATAATTAATACTTATTTCTTTATTCTATGAATGAGTTAAAGACCCTATTTGCTTCTTTTGCACCCAAATGCAGATGGCAAATCACTTTATATGTAGTTTCTAAGGAAAAAAGAATCAACAGTATGTACAAAGTTTGCTCAGAACCTTTCTTTGGAAACTGTTTCCTGGTTGCACTGATATTTTTTTAGTAAAAAAGACCAAAACATTTATTGGTGCTTTGTAAGAAAGTAACAGAGAGAGAGCTCTCATAAAAGTGTATTTGGCAAGTTAATGTATGACTGCTTATGGTCGCTTCTGACAGTTTGTCATTGAAAGATTAGAGAAGAGAACCTATTAGAGAAGAAATGAAATATTTTTGGGTAGTTTTCAATGAATGAAAGTATTCCCTTCACCCCGTGTGAGAAAGTATTCAGTACATATTCCCAGTTTCATGACTTACTGTTCAGACACACGTAATCTACAAAGCACCCAGCACTCTTCAGTGATTCAAAGCTAATAAACAGATATTAACAATTTAAATGTATGCACTTAAGTGAATGCTCAGCTTCCAATAATATGTGAAAAATATTTCATAAGAATTCACTTATTCGTGTTCTTTGTTCTTCCCTTCTACTCTGCCCTGGTGTGGTCCCATCTGGAGCACTGTGGCCAGTTCTGGGCTCCCAAGTTCAAGGAGAGGGAACTGCTGGAGAGGGTAGAGCAAAGGACCACAAAAGATGATTAGGGGCCTGGGAGCAATTCTCTTACAAGGAAAAGGTGAGGGACCTGGGAGAAGTCTTCTGGAGAAGAGAAGACTGAGAGGGGAATCAGATCTATATCTACGCTATAAATACTTAAAGAAGGAGGATGAGACCAGTCTTTTTTCAGTGGTGCCCAGTGACAGGACAAGAGGAAATGGGAACTTGAACATAAGAAGTTCCATCTAAGCATGTGGAGGAGCTTCTTCATTTTGAGGGTGGCAGAGCACTGGAAGAGGCTACCCAGAGAGGTGCTGGAGTCTAGGTTTCTGGAGATGTTCAAAACCTGCCTGGACAACTTCCTGTACAACCTGCTCTAGGTGGACCTGCTTTGTCAGGGGGGTTGGACTAGATGATCCTCAGAGGTCCCTTCCAACCCCATATCACTCTATGATTCTTTGATTCTTAGTAGAACTTCAACTTGCTCTACATGTGTCATAATTTCAGATTAACTAAAAGAAGCAGAAAGGATGATGGAAGGTTATTAGTGAGTTAATCAAGAATAGCCCACTTGCAGAAGGAAGACAGAGAGTATGCTCAGCAGAAAGAAAGATCATATTTGGCAAAAAGGTAGTTCCCGAGATGGAAACACATTAAAATTAATAAAAGTATGTACACTCCTAAATGGATGAAAACCTGATAGACTGATGTGTCAAAGTATTTTAGACTAAGAAATTTTGTCCTTACTTGTTTTTAATAACTAGGGAGGCAGAATAAAAAGTTTACACATAGTTATAGTATATTCTAAACACTGAAACTTACACTGTAATTTTCTTCAAGCAGTAGGCAAATATAGGCATCAACCAGAACTTCATCATGTAGATTAACAGGAAATTACTATTTAAACACCAAATGTTTGTATTTAGTTTTCAGTAACTGCTTGTTATCTGTAAATGTGTCTGCTTAATATTGAAATACTGAGCAGAATAATACATACAGCAGCTTAATACTCTTTGTGTGTCCCTTCAAGGGTCAGCATTTCTCATTATCTAGTAGGCAAAAGAAGATTCAGGACTGAAAAGCATAAATGTTTGTTCTTTCTAAATCTAGTAAAAATGTGACTTAACAAAATGCTTTAAAAGGAGACTAGAAATATGGGTTAGTAAAAAGAATAACAATAATAAAAATAATAACAATAAAAACTAATTATATAATAATTAGAAAACTTGAACCTACTTACTCTGAAGCAACAGGGTTTCTAACTGAAAATGATGGAGAACTCATGCAATGAAAAAAGCTTGCTGATCACTACAATGAACTATAGAAGTGCAACCTGAAATTTTGCTTGGCAGATAGCATTGGGGTGATGACAGAGAACAATTTATTGTATCCTATGACATTGTCACAAATCGTTCCAGTCCATTTCTTATATTCTCTTACTGAAAACTACTAGGTACAGATCCTTTGCTCTTCTGCTACTCTAGTCCCCTTCTGATTGTTCAATTTACAACCAGGACAATCAGCACCGTCTGAGAACTTCTGGCTGTAACATGGAATTTAGTTGTGTCATGTGTGTGTCATGCACCACTATTAACATGTTTTTCCTCTATTATTCCTTTCATAGGACGCTGTGGAAGATAAGGAAAAGGTTCCCAAGGCAAGATACAAAGGCAGTATTTCTTCTAGTCCTGTAGAACATCATACCACCACCTGCTTTCTTCCATATTCTGATGTTGTAAACTACTTTCTGCTATGTTGCAATCATTTCTCAGGAACCCATTTGTTGCATGGGTTGATATTGCTATCTGAGCTGGAGAAGAACAAATTTGGATATAAAGAGGTGTGTTAAATGGAAGACATGAAATAAATGGATATATTATAATAATCCTATTGCCAGCATTATCACATTCAAGATTAAAGATTTCACCTCTGCTTTGTCATCTATCTTGATGTCAGAAATGGGCTTTTAATCTCAAGGACTGATGTAAAGACTTTCTGTCTGATATCTTCAGTCTGGAGGAAAAGTAGCTCTGAAGGTCAGTGGCATTGTGATCCTAAATATAAAACTTGCAATCTCAGACATATAATTAACTTAAAATATTTGAGTGGTAAGAAGAAACTAAATTCAATATCTAAATAAATAACTCTTGGTTCTGACCGTCTTGCAAATTAACGATCAGTGTTTAACATTGGTTTTTAATGCCTCAGTTTAATAGCTGCACATTCAAAACATTCATAAAAAAAGAAGTGTAAATTGGAAGACTTTTCCGAGTAATATAACCAGTTTTGTCTAAGTGTACATGGAGCTTTGACCTGAGATGCATTTATCACATCTATCTTTATTCTACATGAGTGAAATTCATAACAGAGAAGAAGATGGAGGCAAAATAATTAGATTCTTTGCATGATAATACCAAAGAACAAGAAAATGCCAAATTTATGCTCCTCATGTTATTTTTTTTAGCAGTTCACGTTTGTATTAAACCCACAGGTGTTCAGAGATCTTCACACATATTTTCTTCATAAAATGGACTCTGTTCATAAAACCCAGTGCTTCCATAAGAAAAACAAGTGATAAACTTTTAGAAGATGAATCCAGTAGTTTTTTCAGCTTGATCACTTCTACTAACGTGGATAAACTGAACAAGTTCTTAGAAGGAGGAGGAAGTAAGAGACAGTACTTGCTCAATCTTTCTCAGAAATTCTGCAGATACTGAAGGTAAGTTTTAAAGCATCTGAGGTTTCTTATGCCTAAACTCTACTTTTACAAATAGACCCTTAATTTGATTTTTAGTTTGGATAGAGTTATTAAACATCTGAGGACTCCAAGAACCTTGGAGTGAACGTAAGTGCATTATAATGGAGCTTATAGCTTGAAATTGCAAAAGTGAATAATAAAATGGGGTGGTGGTGTTGAAGTTGTAATATTGTGTGAAAACATTGCATAATAATTTAACCTACACGAATTGATGATAGTATTTACCTCAGAGTATCGCACAACTATAAATATTGACTTTTCGTTGTGGTGTCATATCACTGTATCACTGTCAAAAGACTCCAATAATTTTAGCTTCTTTTTAGGAATCAAGGTATTGTATGTAAAATATTAATGGGAAACATACTCCTTAAAAAGCAAAACTAAAACAAACATATCTATCTCCCTGTACAGTTGCAATGGTTAAGATGTGGCAGAGTAATTCATACCTCTGAAAATATTAACAAATATTGTTAGAAAAAGAAATGTCGGCTGTACTATATGCCCTATAAATGTCATTTGGAAGATAAAGAATTTTTTTTCTTTCAGAGTCTGTACTCTAAATTGCTTACCTGACTTTTGAGGAAATTGAAAATATCTGTAATGTGATAAATTATCTTAAAAACCATCAAATATTATTTTCCTTTATTTTTTATTGAAAAGTACTAATCTACCATGGGAAAAGAACTTATATTATTTTGAGGCTGTATACCTGCATCAAAACATAGTAATAATATATAAAGTATTAATGTCTCAATTAAAAGCCTACCTTAATTGCTGAATATCATATTTTTACAAAAGTCTCAAGCCATTTCAAGCTCAAGCCCCCTTCAAAGTTTTCCTTCCTGTAAATCCTTGTTGCAAGCCATACAACATGTTGCGGGTTTTTTTAAGATATTTAAATCCAATCTTGTTTAACATTTCAGGCATCAGAAGGATAATGTATTTGTTTAAAAACATCTGTTTTGCCATGGTGTTGTTATATTTAGACAATTTGTTCCAGACCACTTACATTAGTTTTAAATTTTATTATCTGGCTTATATCAGAACAGGTATTAACTGTGTCACAGGAATTTAGATGAGTGGATGTTCTGATCTACTATGGCAGGTGCTGTATTAGTGCTATTGAAAACATATTATCAAAGACTTGTGATACACTATGGTAATAAATAAGCTCACAGTTATATAACAGTGTAAGCTTTCAAATAGGGTTTTTCATAACACATGGGTTTATATTCTACGGTCTTGAGGACACTTATTTTTATTTAAAGTAATTTTCCAAGTGGAGCTCTTCCCTCTCCCTTGGACTGTGGAGGAGGCTCCATTCCCAGGTCTAGAGGAACAAAGCACCAGCTATTCATTCATTCATCTTTGGGATGGTCAGGATGGTCTTCAGAGTTAGCTGGGCATGGGAAAAGGGTTTCTGTTTTATGAGAGGACTTTCTAAATATAATGACATTCTGAAGACAAAAGAGAAGGCAGTGTTACTTGAGAATGAAGGTATTTTAATTCAAGCTGGACTCCATGTATATACCTCATCTTTTTCAATATTTTGAAGCCTCAGCTCTGGAGGAGGCTGGTCGATCTGAGCACAGAGTTTGCCAAGGGCAATGGGAGCTGGAAATTACATGGAACCATCTCATCTGGTCTATTACAAATTTCAGCAGAAAATTTGTAAATATTTATGTCTATTTCAAGTGAAAGAATAATATCTTCTGTGGAAATAATAAACTCTCCCCAAAATAATTTGGTTTCAGAAACAGCTTTCAACAGACCTTGTTTTGTATTTTCAATAGAAAAAAGTCAGTGTACCTTTGTACATCAACCTTTATTGTTCTAAAGAAAGCACAGCTAGTTTGTACACAAAAGCAAGACTAAGCATATTTGCAATTTGTACTGTGTAACGTTCTGAGACCTTAAGCAAACTCTGATCTTGGAAGCATTCTGTTTGTTGCAGTTCATAGCTCTGTGTGGGCCAATTAGTCTTGTTTTTTGTGGTCAAAATTGCCATGGAAACTCATACAACTGCACGACAGCCTGTGGGATTACCTTCTCCCAGCCTACTTCACCATGTCGTTTTACTGAAGGAAGATAGAAAGAGTAGACAGTTTGGGATTCTGCCTGTCTGCTACACCATTCTAGAAGGAGAAAAAAAAAAAAGGAGGAAGATACGTAGGGGGTGAACATGAAACATGAGAAGGTAAAAAACCCAGAAGGACAAATTTCAGGCTCTGTTTCCCTTGCATGTGGAAATAGCATGACTGTTTCAAGAACTCTTAATAGAAATTAAGAGAATGGATGACAGCAAGAAAATGAGAGCTTTGAGATGTCTCCTTCTAGGAACTCATAGCTCGGCTTTTGTTGCTGAGCACCTTGTCATGTGTTATGGGATTTCCCTATGGTCAGTTGGGGTTAGCTGACCTGGCAGTTTCACCTCCCAACTTCTTGTGTGTGTCCGGCCTGCTCGCTCATGGAGAGGGGAAAAGGCCTTGAGGCTGTGGAAGCACTGTTATCCAGCAGTAAGTAGAATGTTACCTTGCTGCTAACACTGTTTTCATTACTAAACCAAAAAATAACACCATAAAAGCTACTATGATGAAAATTAACTCTATCCCAGACAAAATCAGTACAGATTGCCATTAGATTTGAAGAAGATTATTGCTGTCAACAGTAGTGGATTCTGTTCAGTGGACAAGGACCTTTAGTTTGCCCATGTAAGTACTTTACAGAGACGTATTACCTCATTAATGTTCTAAGTTACGTGTTCAATAAGAATGTTGTACATCACAGTAAATTTTGAACGTTGACAGTAGTCCATGTTTTCACAGGACAGGATGTTTGCGTGTGTGTGTTTTAACTCCTATATGAAAATTTTAATTTCCAAGTTGTTAGGAAGTCTTAAGTTCAGTGTATAGTGTGGAATTTTCTTGACACATTTGTCATCTTTAGAGTCACAAATCCTCATCAAATACATCATGCTGTTTGTGTGAAAGCAGGATACACTTCAATAGGCAGATTATCAGACATATTGTAGCCTGTACCGTGCAACGATTCCAGATTGAGGTATATCAAGGCCTCTAGGGAACTAGCTGTAGAATGAAGCCTTAACAATATTTTTTCATTATAGTCCTCCTTAAAAACTAATATTTTCCAAAAATCTGCAGGATAAATTGTGAGAGGAAATCCACCCCCTGAACCCTCCCAAAAAAGTACTTTTTACAAATGTGTTTGTATAGCACAATGAAGGTGTTGATTCTGACATAAAACTGTTTGAGAGCAATTGTGACACTGAGATAAAATGTCAATGTTTAATTTTCCTTGCTCAACCTTCTTTGCTGAAGTTGATGTTACATTTTTCTGTGGTATAGCTTATTGTTAAGGGCAAAAAATAAAGCCTTCAAAAGATGAAGTGGTAGAACTCAAAGATCTTTATCTCTTCATCCAGATAAAATTGGTGGAGTAAACAGGGCTATACAAGATTGCAGCTGCTAAGGTTCTATGATAAACAGTTTGTAGGAACTTTTGGAGACAAATTCACATCTCTATCAAAACAGAGTTCACTTGTCAATGCAGGTAAGGTGCACAAGAAATGAAGACACATCTCTCAAGCTGTCCTTGTAACCCATCTCTCAAGGAAAATAAAAGTGCTTTAGTACCTCAAAGGACTGCTGAGAAGTAAAGAAGTAATTCTCAAAGTAGGGAGGAATTTCAGGCCAAGAACAAAAAGTAGATTCTTTAAACACGTTGGTTTAAAAAGTAAAACATTGAATTATTTTAGGCAAAAGAAATTCCAATTACAAAAGTTGAAAATGTCATGTAACTAGCTATTGTTCAATTGATTTGATACAATCACAATAAATGATTGCATATTAACGAAGACTGTTTTTAACTGAATGCAAAAATGCTGAATGGCTTTCTAATAAATAGCAAGATCCACAACAGTTAAAGTGTAACTGAAACTTGTTGTAGTTGTAAACACCAGATTAAAAAATATATATTTGCTCTAAAATAAACTCCAGATCATTATTGTTCTTTTATTGAGCACTTATACCCAGTTAATGCCTCTTTATCCTAGCCCTGGCTGCTGTTTGTTCATAAAGAGAGGATGGTGCAGAACATCAAAATCTCCCAAGAAATCAATAAAGCTGGAGACTCTTGTGTAAATTCATGGGAAAGCCAACAAAATTATTTGTAAATTTTAAAGGTTCAGTAAAGGAAAAAAGACACGTTGAAGTTTAGATTGGTATATTAAAAGTTTTTCAGCTTATGTTGTGGTGTGTGCTCTTAACTGAGTTTTTTCAAATTGCAATAAAGAACATATCAAACAGAATGGGTCAGTAACTCCTCATCTGTCACAAGCTACTGGATTTTTCAGAAAAGTTATTAAAATAAGCTCTTGCTCATCTGTTAATTCTCTATACAGCTTTTACAGTTTTCATACTTCCATAATTGAATCCACAATTATGTTCATTGTTAATTTAAGGGCTCAACAAACCCATGCCTCTTTTCTATTTTCCAAGATTGTGTCATAAAAGTATAAACAATAATTGGAGACTTTAAATTAGAGTTCTGTCCTTGTGACCGCAAAAGTCTTGATATCCCTTGACTTAGAAACATTAAACTCTCTTGATGAAAGAATTGTAAAACCAGATTGCCATGGTTATTGAAAGGTCAACCTCAAAAGTTCACAGTGAGACTTCAGATAATGATCTAAAACCTAATGTGCACACTTAAACTAGTCAGAGAACTCTCCATATGATTCACAAAGCTTCAATTTTGCATATTCACTGATTATCCCTGTCTCACTGTGATTTCACAACTCTTGTCCTAAGAGGGGAAAAACCCTTTTTGGGTCCTCCGCTTTCAGAAAATACAGAATATGTGAATTGCAGAAGAAAGTCATGCTGAACTGAAACTGAGTTAGGAAAGGATTTCTAGCTGCTGGCATGTCTGAAAATCTTATGTTGAAAGAGAAGAATAAACCTTAGGTGCCTGCTTTAGCACAGGGGAGCATTCAATTAGGAGAATTAGCTGCAAGTAGGAAGATTTGACAATTCAGTTGGGCTAGGCAGAATCCAAGGAGTGTTAGGGGGATATATACAGGGTCAGCAATGAAGTGGAAGTTCAAATTTGGGATAAAGATGTAAGACACACTAAGTCAGTGAAGGATTGTTGTAGGACAATAGGATCAATAAAAATTGATAGTCTGGAAAAACTGTAGGTGAATTTATAGATTAATGGTCAACAGAAAAGAAAGCAAATGTAACAGGTGGGGATGAGTTGAAAGGATATAATAAGTTTTGCAATGGCTGATTTACTATATTGTAGGTACCAACAGTGTGCCATGTCCCTGTTTTTAACACTACAGAACAAAACACAACACATCGCACAATGCAGAGCTACCTCTTTTGCAATTTAATTCCTTTTCTTTCTTATAATCATTATTTGCAATTGCTATGTGAGGCCAAAAGTAATATGTCTTTCTTTGGTTTTAAACACTGGCAAGGGAAGAAGGGGAAGTTTTCATTTCATCTTTTAATTTTGTCTTTTTCTTTCTATTGTTTGGGAAAATAAGTTGTTCCCAGAGCCTAAATGACAGCTGTCATGTGACTTTACATACAACAAGGCAGTAGAACTAGAAGTGACAGGGACATTTAGTTGTAAAAAGCTTTTTTTTTCATAAGAAGAGCACTTGATTGGGTTAAGACAGTGCAGCCAAGAAGGCCAATCACATCCTGGGCTGCATCAAAAGATGTGTTGCCAGCAGATCCAGAGAGGTGAATCTGCCACTTCACCCTGCTCTGGTGAGACCTCACCTAGAGTCCTGTGTGCAGGTCTGGAACCCTCAATATAAGAAGGACATGGATCTGATGGAGCAGGTCCAGAGGAGGGCCAAAAAGATAATCAGAGGGTTGGAGCATCTCTCCTATGAGGACAGGTTGAGGGGCTCTGGGGAGACCTAATAGTAGCCTTCCAGTACCTGAGGGGGGCCTACAGGAAGGCTGGGGAAGGTCTGTTTAGAAAGACCTGCAGTGACAGGATGAAGGGCAATGGCTTTAAGCTGGAGAACAGCAGATTTAGCTTGGATATTAGGAATAGGTTCTTTACTATGAGGGTGGTGAACCAGTAGAACAGGTTGCCCAGGGAGGTGGTTGAGGCCCCTGCCCTAAAGATATTCACGGTGAGGCTTGATGATGCCCTGGGTAACCTGGTCTGGTTGGGGGTGTCCCTGCTGACTGCAGGGAGGTCAGACTAGATGACCCTAGAGGTCCCTTCCAACCTGGGCCATTCTATGATTCTATGATTCTATGGTCTATTTTGCATTAAATTCAATATTGTCTACTATCATAACATCTCAGAATATGAGCTGATGTTTGGAGTCAGAACAGTGAAAAAATAAGTCGAGGTGCACTCTGGGATCAATTTTATTTTTTCAAAGCCTTTAATTTCCCCTCTTTTATGCTTCTCCTTCACAGTGAAACTTGGTTCCTTTCAGGACACATGATAATGAAAATGACTTATTTATTTTCATCTAATGATCATGATTGCCACTAGGAGAATTACCTTTGAAAACAACTTACTTTTATCCTCCTGCTTTCATCTTTTTGGAGGCATTAATCTTCAATGTAGGAAGGAAAGCAATATCTCAAGTTAGATCTATTCCTTCACACTATTCAGCTAGCATACATGTTTTGGACAAAATCTGCTACATACATTTGCAATGCCTCCTTAAAAGCGGTTTTGAGTTAAGACAGTTATCAGCAGCATAATCAAGACTTTCTTTTTATTTTTCAAAACTAGCCAAACAGTATTGGGTCTTATTTTTGTGCTCAGGTTTTTGATCTTGACAAAAACCAATAGCTGGAGAACTTTGGAGAAATAAATTACCTGGAGAAATTATTTAGTGTGACTTCTAAAGAAGTTCAATGTGGTAAAAGCATTTAAACTCATACCTAAGAAACATGTTCCTGGCATGAACAATGTCTATGCCTACATAAATGTTTGAGAAACAAAATTAAAAGCTCCTTGATGATCACAGTGATTTGGCTTTGCTGTGGTATGAGTGTCAGCATTATAGCAATGATTGAAGGAACATGTTTTAGACTTAGTTTTCCATTAGCAACATGGCTCTGTATGAACTTGTGACATCCTTAATGTAATTAAAACAGTTTTTCTTTCTTTTTTTCTTCTTTTTTTTTTCTTCTTTTTTATTTCAACTATAGCTAATTTATTTCTTAATAAAGAATATTATTTCTCTGGCAAGATCACTTTATATAATTGAGTCAGTAATGTCAGAAAAGATTTTTACCTAAAGTCAACTGCAATGCAAAATTTCTACAAAACAACTCTCATTTCTAGCTTGCTGTCACTCTAAGGTCATGAAGTTTAATGATGAATTTAGAAAGAGAATAAATTCCCTGGACTCCAAGTTCAGGATGTTGATAATTAATTTTACAGTGTTTTCAGTGTAGCACTCAGCCAAAACCTTCACTTGTAGACAAAGAAGGATATTGTTCGTTTGAACCCAGATATTTGGCTGCAGCTGCCAAAATGCTTCTTGTGCAAAACAAACTAGATAATGCAGGACGTGTCAAAGACAATGTATATTCATCATTTGTGTGAAGAAATATAAGAAGACATGAAAGAAGACACCGACTACCTGACCTTATGATACAACTGGAAAAGTATTCTCAAAATGCAAACAAAATTTGCAGAAATTCAGTGGCATTTTCTCCCTAAGAAAAACAGAAGCATGATATGCAAGTGGAAGCTTGTGACTTCTGATCAGTGACACAGTGGCTGCACATCTAAAGGCCTCAGGGCAGCAGCTACAAATCTCCTCAACATATGCTGAATCTTGACACTCTTCAGGGCTGCCACTCCAGGGGCAGAGTACTCTGGAGGAAGCAGAGAGGCTTGAAATACTTTTGAAATACTTTATTTTTTTCTTTCCCCCCTCTTGGTAAGGAGTGTAACAGGTGAAAAGCATGACAAAGTCTTGTTAGTGAAAGTCCACAATTCTCCATTTAACTAATTCCTTGGTAGATTCCCACAGCATGGCTGGATGCTGTAATGGTGCAAATGAAAAATGATTCACTGATATCTAATCTGTGTTTTGGCAAAGAGGATTTTTTGTCCTTACATGTGCATGTAACTAGATATTTAAAGTCCCTTCCATCCTAAACCATTCTATGATTCTATGGATCTGGCCTCAAAAAAGACTACTTTAATTTTTAGTTTAATTTTTTTATTAAATTACAGTAAATTTCTCTCAATGTTTTATTTTTTTCTTTATGTATTAATGCAAATTGTATTGACAATTTTATTACAAATTTTTGACTACAGACTCCTGAGGATGTTACAGGTTCTTGACACAAACATATTTTCTATTCCCAGTGTATTCTCCAAATATTCTTGAGATAAATCCAAATTTTAACTCGGAATAATTCCACACACCCCCCCCCTCTATACTGGAAGCTTGAATAACATGTTTCCTTTATGTCTTCCATAAATATAAGCTATAGCTATATGTAGTGGGAAAAACAGAAAAGAAGGGGTTAGAGTATTAATATTTACTCCTTCAAAAGCAGCTTAACACCATTTAATCTTATTTTTACTGAGGCTATTTCTCCTAAGAAGATTGTTCTTCATAATGTTTTTGCAGTATTTTTTTTCTTCTTCCCTTTTGATTTAGTTACATCCTAATCCTTATTCTTCTCTAGAGATGTCTGACCTTTCTCCATTAGAAGAAACGAGGCTGACAGTTGTACAGAGAGTCTTGACACTTTTTCATTATGCTAGAGTTGTCTAGACATTATTCTTTCCTTGTTACAATAAACAAGAGGAATCTTAAGCTCTGAAAACAGCTTGTGTATGAAAATTTTTCAGCATAGAAAGTTTAAAACAAGTCTTTTGCTATTAATTTTTTTAAAAAAAAGCTCCCTTGGGAAAACTTTCTGAGACTGGGAAAATATTTATACAACCCCATTCTTCCCACCCGACGCCTAACAAGTTTTCATTTAATGATGTTTGCAAGTGCTCGGGAATGGGAGGGTTATGTTTTTGAGATGATATTATTTGAGTAGCACAATAAATGCAGAATAATTATCATTCACAGTCTTTATGGTGAACATCTAGTGAGGTTGGACAGTCTCTTTCACAATGTAGAAAATTCCTAATGTCAGAACATGCAGTTATAGGAATACTTATGTTGTGCTGTTCACTGTTGACGACAGCATTGTTGGCTTTATTACACAGAGCTCATAGCAGGGATTATGGTTTGAATAGGTAATTACATTTACTCAGAATCCAAGACTTCTTGCAGCATTGAGGACCACAGACCTACAATCGTTATAGAAATTTTCACAAGAAACTAGTTTCTAAAGAAGGATTTTTATATTTGTATATGTATATGTATGTGTATATATATATATATGTATAAAGTGCTAATACATTGTCATCCTGGGAAAGGAAGGATTTTTAGCTGGAGGAATTGACTTAATATTTTTTCCAAGTACCATCAGCTGTTTAAAAAGAGATAATACATTGCCTTACCCACAAATATACAAAGCAAATTCAAGCTTTTACTTCCATTCTTTTAAATCACACGTTAATACATTTCATGGTGTTGATTTAGTTAGAAAGGGAGATAAAATTTCTCATCTACTGTATTCATGGATTTTTTTTTATCACCCTATGAACAAAAAGATTCCTTTGCTGTCTGTCATCCTTTGTCTGAAAAACAACAATAAAATGTTTGCTCTGTCACCTTTATCTAAATGGCAGCAAACAATTCTCTTGTCTTTTCTTCTGAGCTAAGAGAAGGGGAAGAATTGGAAACCTTTAGAGATTTTCTTTGTTATTTACTAGAAGCCAATATGTGATGGGATAGACAGGTGGATGGTTTGTAATGTCAGTTTACAGTGACCCCTTTTTATACAATGTCTAACTCTAGAGACTCATTACAAACAGATTTTTCTCAAGTCTTGACACAGGTGCTTTGTTGTGAAGATCCGTGTGGCTTTACTTTTAATGCATCCATGATAAGAAAACACAGCAAAGGCACATACCAAAGGAAATAAGCTTCTCTCCAGAAACCATTAATTTTTGATCATGTCACCTGACATTTGTTTTTGTTGTACAATATGTCCTTTTTCCAATGCCTGATTCAGGCTTAAAAGACTATCAGCCACCACATGTGCTTTTCTTTTGCTCTTCTTTCCTTAAAACAGTCATATTAATGTTCTTGTAATTCAAGGGGAGAGAGAATCTAATTTGCTTAAAGCTTTAAAGGAGTGGAATTAGAAATTAGAAATTTGTGACTTGGAAATACTAGTGGTCACAAACAATCATATATCGGCCATTTGTTCTACTGATAACTGTTATGACTACCGGCAATAATTGTCTGACAAAATTTGGAGTACCTGGACTTATATAAACATTGTCTTAGTATAAATGAAATATGTTAATTGCCTATGAATTTTGGATTCACAAAAGCCTCTCTTGCAGTAAACAAAGGTCAAAACCAGTTGGATTGTGATCGGAAATAATAATACACCCTGTGATAATGTTTATAGATACTAATATTTACTTAAACACCATCCAAACCCATAAACGGACAGGCAAGGAAGATATTGTGACGATATCACTGCTGCTGCAACTGATACTTGAGCTAGGAAGATTCAGAGTGCCTGTGTGTTTACAGTCTTTCTCAACCCTGAAGACAGTCATTTGAAAATACATCAGTAAAAGATGCTTCTGGTAGCGGAATTAAAATTGGCCTGAACTGCTAAGAAATCAAAGTTTCATTGCTTGTTAAAAGTAAACCAAATGTAGAAAACTAGGAAACAAGGACATACCTGATTTAGGAACCTTTTCTTCTAGACATGGGAAGAAAGTACAATTAACCCTGGATTCTTGTGGTTTTTACATACAGGACAGTTACAGGAAAATATTTAAAGAGATTACATATAGACATGCTGATATATATATAGACCAAATCAAACAATTCTGGGGCAAGATGGACTAAAAAAGAAAAAATCCAGTACTTGTGCTAATTCACATTTTCTTGTTTTGGAGTGATGACTTTTTTATCTATTTTTTGTCTGGGGGATTTTTATGGGGTTTTTTTGGGGGTTTTGTGTTTTTTTTTTTGAGATGAGATGACCTTGATATTTCCTTTTGGTTTTCTGCTTTCCCCTGCTTTTGTTTGACATCCTATTTACTTGTTATCTCTTGCAGTCTACAAGAAACACATGAATTCTCTTTCTCTTCACTGAACTATGGAAACTTTCAGTGTCTTCATAGATCTGGAGTTAGTCAAAGACTGTATTGGCTGGCATCTTTACTTACGCTGGCAATATGAGGTCATTATTCTGCTGAACAACGACAAATAACAGAACCTTAGTTTAGCTTGGTGTGATTAGGCTTAGCTGGGCAGTATTCTGCAGAAAAGTTTGACTTCATCTCCGAAAGATGAAAGAATGTTGTTGTAAAACCAATGTGTTAAAACCAGATCTGTTCGGTTGTCAAGACTTTTTTTTCTAGTCTTTTTTTTTAAAAGTAATTCACCTGTATATTATTTTTACATGCCAAAATAGAAAATGGAATTTAAAGTGCCTGAACCTAAATGTTTTTTCTGAGTTGCCATATATTAGGATTGGCTGAAACGTTCTGAAAATTAGTCACATGTTTTCAGAGATGATAATTTTGTCAGTGAATGCATTAAGCATTCCGAGTTCATCACATTTCACAATTCATACTGGGTCTCGGCTAAGACATCTTCTTTAACCGAAAAGCTCAAGATTGAGCACGTGCAGAAATGCCTTGTTGAAAAAGGACTTAATTCTGTGTAGGTCATACTTGAAATCTCATAGAATTCTATTATTGAATATTACATTTGTATCTATTGCAGATTTCAGGAAGAGATAGTTCTGTAGAAATACCACCATAATATTATATGTGACTTGGAATTGAAAGCAGGAAAGTAAATTGATTTTCAGTTTTATGTAAGAGGAATAAGAAGTTTAGCTGTTGGCATTGTTATTAGGTCTTTGCCTGCTCCTTCCTTAGTACGCTTGTCTGACTATTTCCCTGTATTTGCTGTTTCCTAAATATAATACACAGTCATTTATCCATATTAATATATTGACTTTTCAACTGTTTGCAAATTGAAATGTTAACTTTAGATATTATTAAAATAAAAACAAGTCAAGGGAGATTTAGCAGACAGCAAAGTTACCATTTACAATTAGGAAAGGAAAAAAAAAGGTTACTTTTGTTTAAAGCAGCCGTTACATAAATCTGTCACACAAATACGCTAAAATATGAATCCATGTGCCACAACAAAATTGTTTTCTCTATTTTGTCTATTAAAGTTAGTATTGGATTTACACATCACTGATTTCTTGACACCATAAACTGTATAATAGTGCTACTTACACTGATTTTATGATGGCATCACATTTAGAAAAAGGAACACGTTGAATTTTTAACATAAAAAAATGACCTTGCTGCATTCCCAGTAGGAATTATATTAGGACACTTCTGAAATTAAGCACACCCAGGCAATTATTTTATGAAAGCTCTTAAACAGCCTTGATAATCTTATTCTAGTGTTGGTCATTTACTTGATTCAGCATTACCATAACCCAGCAAATGTCTTTCTAATTTAAATGTATTAAGGCTTCATCTAGAAAAATGTAACTTTTACTATCATCAGCATTTTAATCTGAAGCCTAGTTTATTTATCTGAATCTTGTTCTTTTTTCATAATGTACATTATTACACTTACTGAAATTGTAAGAGAACATTAAAGATGCGTGCTAAAATACTCAAGTCATTTAATCTAGTTTTATATTGTTTGCATCACTGAACTTGTATTGAATTCAATTTGGGAACTGCAAAAAAATATCTCTAGAGGTCTTCACATATCTATAAAATACGGTGGGACAGAGATCCTCATTTTACAGTAGAGTTGCTATATCACAGAGTCTGGATAACAATTGGATGTTAATGGTAGACTTGAATTTTAATTATTCTGTTGAGAAAAAGGACTAGCCTGCTTTTTACTGATAGAATTTGTTTCCTGCATTTTAAAAATTAGAATGTCAAAGGTTAGCGCAACTCAAAAGTAAACCACTTGTAGTAAATACAGCCATGAGTCTTTACTTTTACTATTTCTTTGTGATTTCTTTATACAACACAAATTTACACAATTCCTTTACACAATAAATAGTAAAATTACACCATAGAGAAAATTACTGCCATAGAGAAACTATTTTTTCACTAGCCAAATTGGGTGACCTATTTCCTGCTGCACCGAAGAATTTGTACACTGTATTTGGGAAAAATGCGATAACTAATTTTGAAAATCTTGGAGTTTGCTTATGCTCAAAATGCAATTGTTTTGTCCTGCATCATAAACATAGGAGTTAAAAGTCTGTCTGTCTGCAAAGGTCAGAAGACTAAAAAGGGAATTAAAAAATAGTTCTTCACAATAGAAAATAAAAGTTTTTTTCTGCCCATGCCTTTTAAAAATTATTTTAAAAAGAGAATTTGAAGCAAACACTGGGAAATAAATTATTAAAGTATTAAATATCAATAAATTTAAATGATATATTACATATACATATAATGCATACAAATTGTGTAAAATATAATTTTAAAGTTTGATTTAAAATCTTCATGTTAAGGAATATTCTGCAGTTTTGATGCCACTGCTTTAGTCTTTATTTTCTTACCTTCTCTTGGTTTTTTTATTAGATATAATTGTCACACCTTAAAAATGTAATAGATGACTATTTCCGTCAAGACTTTGTTAGACCTGATTTAAGGATTTTGTGCAATTTAACATATCCATACTTTCTGTCATCCATTCCAGGGGGTGGGGTGGGGTGAAAGAAAATAATGTTAGATTAGATGATTTCTTTGCCATAGTTCACTGCGTGATTTAGGAGGTCATGGTGCTAGAACAAAGGAAAGGATGACAAAAATTAGGATAAATAGTCAAGGCCAAGGATTAAAGAAGGATTGCTTTCTTTGGTGATGTTTTATGTTGGCTTGTTGCAGTTTAATTTGTGTGTGAAACTACAGCCTAAGCTAAGGAAGTTTCTGTCTGGGAAAGTGCATCATCCACGAGCGATCTACTGAGGGAGGGAGAAATATTTTATCTCTAATCACCAGCACCACTTGCTACACACAGACCACTTGTCTGGAAACAACAAAAAAAAGCGTGTTCCCTTTTGAAAAACTGTTAACCAGGTCTGACTAGTTGAAGACTAAGATTTTCTGTAAATGTAAAGAACTTAATCACTTCACTAATTTATTGGCTTATTGGCTGGTTAATTCTAGGTCTAATATCATCTTAAATTTTGTCAAGATATCATCAGTGTGTTTTCCCCAATCCTTATCAATACTGAATCACTACTGAATAGAATAGCAACTTCTGTCAGGCTCAAAGTGACTGCTTTGCCTAAAAACGTCACTTCAGCCTGCCACTGAGTGACAGGAGAGTTAGAAAAAAATCTTAAACATGGATGCTATTTTTTTGTCACTATTTCAAGAATATTGGTAGAAGCTGAAAGTGAACTATGGCACGGTGTCAAATTTCCTATTTATTTTTCTGGCAGTATTCATTCCAGGATCCAGATATTTTTAAAGAAAAAATAAATACAGGGCTTAAAATTGATATGTATTACAGAGACATTGGGGAATTAAATATTTCTAGAGTCTGAGCAGCTTCAGAGTAAGTAGCTAAATGTAAAATGAAAGAAGAATTTTTGTGACTGTCTTACAGTTAAATACAAGTTTGGAGAAAGCTACTGAACGCGTATATTAATTAATAAACTTAATAAACTTATACTGACATGTTAGCTACATAACACTGACTTGTGTATAAATACTGTACCATACTGTAAGGCTAAGGAGTCGCTAATGGTCTAATGAGTTACACCATCCATGCTAACTGGTTGTGCACACACCATCTGACTGTCCCAACATGCAGTAAGTAGCCTCAGCTAAAGCTTACAAATGGTAAGTAATGGGGTCTTACATCATTTGCTTGCAGTTGTCTGTTTATATTTCTCATACAAATGTTTAATGTCCCTTCAGAAGCATTCCTCATGGGATCAGGTCTCTCTAGACAATGTCAACATATGTTGGGGCAGGAAGAAAATGCTCACAGTACAGTTGCTGAATGAGTTTTACCTTTAAAGCAAATTTGCATAAAGTTTAAAAGTCCAGAGAAAATTATGCTACGGCTGTATTCCTGTTGTGGCATTAAAAAAAAAAAAGTAATAATCCAACATGCAATAAAACAAAGAACTGAAGAGGGAGCAGTTGAATGTTCATATATTGTCAAACTAGAAGGGCAGATTAATAGGAGCTAAATCGAATAATTTCACTGGATGATATAAAAAGGAATACAGAAAGGAAAAGTATATAATAAGGCCAATTAACTGTGCTGCCAGGTTGCTATACCTGATTAATCTGGATGAGTGAAATGACCGCTTTTAGAGATTCCTTCATGGTAATAACGTGATTGAAAGAAATGAACGCAGATTAAACCAGCTGTCAGACTTTTTAAGGCCTTCTGCCCCACTGAACTAATAGAGTTCTAAACTCCTGTTTAGACAAATTGTGAATAAGTAAAAGCCCAAACCCTTTCCAACTCTATTAAAAAAATATATATTCCTAGTCAAAGAAACCTCGGTCTGCTTCAGCCACGCTGGAAAGAGACACATGCTTGTTACAGACTGCCTTGCTAGTGATGAAAGTAATTATAGACCTTTTATGTCTTACTGAAAGAAATATAATACTATTCGATCTTCCTCGGGCTGTCTGGTTCCTAAGTCTGCAAATGTCCCTCTTTGTCCTTGGAATTTTAAACAAAGTTGGCACCCTCATTACTGCATTAATGTATGCCTGCATTATATGTAAATAAAATTGTTGTTGCAATCATTTAGGAAAGCTGGAACTTTTGTGTGTCTGCCCCATAAGATAATATAAATCTGCTAAATGTACATGGAATCATTCCAGCTAGCCATTTATATCAACTCCAGATAAATTCCCATATCAAGGACACATATTAATTCCAAGTGGGAACTATGAAAATCAATGTTAATGAGCCTCCTGGTGACCATCAATCTTCTTATAAGTAAGTAAATAGAACTCAGTTAAATATAAAGTTTTGTGTCCTCTGATGTAGAAGTGTGATTTACCACGGTATATTTGGGGGAACTAACATTGTGCTTTGAGCCAACCAGCACCTAGTCCAATCTGTACACTCCATTCCTCTTTCTGCATGTCTGCATAAAGCGCTGTGCTCTGCTCCCATAGCAACCGCTATTGTTTGGGACCATATCTCTATGCATTCAAAAGGCACCTTGATTTACATGGGCTTTTCAAAGTAACCAGTAGGAAAATAATTTTTTTATATATATTTTAAATTCAATTGACACAGGAGAATGAATCAAAGCCGCTGGGACTGTAAGCAAAGGAGCCTGTGCCAGGTAGAGAGGGTTTGTGCCTTCTGTCTTGATCCAAATCTAGCAGTTACACACTGATGCCAAAATCAGAGAAATAAGCAGCATTTGTGCAGCTGCAAATTTATCAGTGTTTACTGAGGAGTAACTGGCAAATTTTATCAAGCTGAAACTGATAAAGGGAAGGAGCTCCACTATTTGAAATAATAGACAGATTTCAGGCTATTTGTGTGTTATTTCCCCATACTTTCGTCTTATCCCCTATGTCACTCGGGGTATTTCGTGCTGTTCTAATGCCAACCTGCATTATTGAAGAAGTGTCGAATGTAGGTTGTATACATGCATGGATTTGACTGAATGTAATAACAGTTTTGAAGTAGCAAGAAGTGGGGATGAACAGTAAAAAGGGTAGAAAGACTATTGATTTCTATGTGTTTATAAAAAGAAATTGTCTTTGGCTCTGGGAAAAGAGAATTTGCAAATTTTAGTTGGTTTTTTTTTTTTTTTCCTTTCTCTCACCTGTAATTTTCCTACTTCTGTACCCAAGACAGGCACAGGCACTTTTGCCTTGCATATAGTGGAGACTAGAAATCGTCCTGAACTACAGCCATTTCTGACAGATGGTCATGCATGTCTTCATTCTTAATATTGTGCCAAACCTGATAGGCCTAGCACTAGTCAGCAGGCAAATTTACACTAGAAATGAAAGTAAGGCAGCAAAAATGCATGGCATATACATTTTTGCAATCATTTTCTCAAAATGTGTTACTCAATATAACACCAGCCTTGCTTGCTCAATTTTTTTAAATGATGTATCCCCTATATAAAAACCTCAGAAGTTATTAGCATTTATTAAAAACTTCTGTTTATTTTTTGCAGTTGCTGATTTGTAGACCCTCAAAAATAATTTCTAAAATTCTGTGTCATTATAGGTCCTAATTTCATTGAGGCCCATTGACCCTGCAGCATGAAATTCAGTTTGGACTGCTAGGCTTTAGGCTCCAGTGTATACAAAGAATTTGAGCTGAGTTAATAGAATTAAATTCTAGATCAAAATAAATGAGATACATCAGTATTAGCCACCCGTAAGCCAATTTAAGAGCATCTACACAAGGGATTTCACTAGTTTAAATCAATTTAAGAATTGATTTAACTAAATTGCTACAATTTCTTTCTGTAAGCAGAGGACAAGTTACGTGAGTTTTATATTGGGAATCTCTAAGTGCTCACCTGCACCACCAGGGATTTCAAATGTTACTGGTGTAAAGAGAAATATTCTAAGAACTTCTAAGAACTCTTATCAAGATTAAGACTGTTGTATGATGTCTGGGGGATGGACATAGGTGACACATACAGGGGAAACTGGGTACCATTAATATCATTATTATATATGTATATCTATCTATATGTCTAATCAAGGTGAGAAACACAGACTGGAAATTACAGGGTCTGGAAAACCTGTCAGATTCAAGGAAGGATTTTAAAGCTGTTATGATGCAATTGATGGTGGATAGGAAGAGACTTTACTGTAAGTTGAAGATATCAAACAGATTGATTTTCTGGGGCTTTTATCCTTGAATTGCTGAAATACGTGATTTTTGTAGGGATGTTAACAGTGTAACTCAAACTCTGTTAGTGACAGAAATAATTCAGCATCTGTTCAGCATCTGCTTAGTCCTTGACTTTCTGCTAGGAATACTAGACATGGTGGCTACAATGCTTACTCAGCATGTAGACAGCGATTCTTTGAGACCTAAATAGTCCTTCCTTCTGTAACACCTAATTGCAAAGTACCCTGTCATTAAACAAGGTGAGGTCTGAACTGATATTTAGGTTTCAGTCCAACTACTGCTCATAAGGGCGGATTGACTGATGTCCGTCACTGCCTGTGCATGCTTAGTAACGTCAGCATGGAATGCCATCTCTGTGTGTTTGTATGCATCTGTCTGTGTATAATGTACCCCAGTACTTCCCAGGCCCCTAAATTTCATAATTTTTTTTTTTTTTTTTTTTCCTTTTCTAACAGAACTGTGGCAAAGCTGTCACTGTGGGGAATAATTTTTCATCGTTGACTTTATGTTTTCACATTCATTGAACTGTATTTAAGGAAGCATGAAAAACTAAGACCTGAATATTTCAAAAGCTGTCTCGAAAGTGAAGATGGATGCCTGAAATGTAAAGGTTTGTCACAGAAGATTAAAGAACTCCCTACAAATTCTTAACTTAGAAATCCTTAACTGTAAACCAATGGTTACAGAAAAGGACTGTAATCTATCCGTATTAAGATTAAGGAAGCCAAATCTTCCTTAATGGTATAAACCCACATAACTATTTTATCAAGTGAACTTTCACTTTTAAAAGTGCCATTTAAACTGTATGGGATGCAGATGTTGGCAGTGGGGCCTGCAGGGTCACTGCTGTGAGGAGAGGCCAGGACTGCCCTGAATCAGACACAGCTGGTGCCAGCCAACTCCAACCAACCCTCCGCAGGGCATGGCTGAGCCCCTCAGCCTCTGAGAAAGCATATGTCAGATAGGGTAAAAAAATGCCATGCAGTTGTTAGAAAAGAGAGGAAAAGATGCTAGAGAAGCAGCCTGGCAGACACCAAGGTGAGAGAAGAAAGAGGGCAGGGGGACCTCCAGGTGCTGCAGCAGGGGTTGCCCTCCAGCCACACTGGAGCAGGCTGTGGAGAGAACCCATGCTGGAGAAGTGAGAGAAGGAATAGCAGCAGAGAGGAGCTGTTACGAACTGACCACAACTCCCCATTCTCCATAGTCTTGTGGGGGCATAAGGCTGGCAGATGAGTCAGGAATGAAGGGATGAATATGAGCCTTGGAAGATGAGGAGTGGAGAGTGTCTAGTTTTTGTCCTTGTTTCTCACTATATGGATATATTTTGATCAGCAATCAATTAAATTAATTTTCACCAAGTTAAGTCTGTTTTGTCAGTACTGATAGGTACTGTAAGCCTTTCTTTATCTCTTTTTATCAGTTTGTTGCACTGCCCTTTTGAGGAGGGTGGGTGAGAGAGCAACTGGATGGGTGTCAGGCAGCCAGCCAAAGCCAACCCATCACATCAGGGTGAGTTATAATAACATGGAATAGGTATGTCCTAGAAGGGCAAAACTGTGGTAACTTTACTTTCAAGAGAGGTTCTGAATTTCATGGTGGTTATGAAGACAACAACAATACTTTAAAATGTTCCATCGTGGTTTGTTTTATAAGGGTTGCCAGGAGAGAATAAAAATGTGACTGGTCTTCATACCAGCCACTGCAGAAAAAATGGGAATTACAGGTTTTTACCTTATATAAAATAGTTGACAGGCAGTGATGATGAGAGTGTAAAGTGTTGATCATGTGCTGTCACTTGTATTTTCAGCAGTAATTTAAATGAAAGATCCTTAAGGAAAGGAGACAACTAGGTTCTGAAACAAATGGGTTTACAAGTCTTTTTGTAGCAGATGTCAAGATTGGAAACAAATCCTGAAAGATACATACACATGATTGCTTCCTTTGGTCACAATAAATCTGACACAAATTGTGTATCTAATTTATTTAGTTCATTACTTTTAGATCGATTTTTTTTTATGCTATGATTAGGTATAAAAATGCTTGACACCTTGTTCAGCATAATTACATTCATTTTTTAAGTGAAAAAGTGAGCCCTGTCTCAATTTCTCTTTTTACTAACCATGTCACAACATAGCAGCTCTATTGAATAAAGTTTTACATGTTTTGTTTTGGTTTTGGTTTTTTTTTTTTTCAGACTTGTAATACCTAGACTTTCCATCATGTAGAGAAATAAAAGTTTACCGGAATACTATGGAAATGAATATAAATATGAGCTAATAAAAGGTGATTCAGGTTTTATCATTTGATTGATAATAATATCAAAGTTGGAGGATAACCTAGATATCAAGGAATTAAGACAAATGATCAAAATGGTAAAGATGAAAAAGCTTTGATATGGAAAGATTAGCATCATTAGCCTTAGAAATCAGATTAAAAAGGTGGGAAATAGAAAAAGGTTCTTCTGTGTCAGGAACAGGACAATATTTAGTTTAATTATAGGGTGAGAAACTTAAACCCGATGAAAGGATTGATTATAATTAAACCACAGTATTCACTGAAGTGAAAAATTCTTGAGTCCAAGAGCTTAACATAGCAAGAGGCTGATTTCCTAGATCACATAGCTCAGTCCTACACAGCTGCAGGTAAAGCCTAGAAATTAAACTTGCTCTGCTTCAGAAACTAAGCAAATCTTTGGCTCATTGCTATTTGTGCTGGGAAAAACTACTACTGAGACCCACTACTGTCCAACTTTTACATGTTATACTGATAAGTTTACATTTACTGCTAAGTTTTACTTCATTTCCATTATTCTATCTTCAAGGTTATCTAAATGTGCAGTATGAAATACTGCTCACCCTCTGCATTGATTATATCTTACAATTTTTTATCTGATTTCATAAGCACATTCAACTTGTAATACAAAGGTCATTAAGGAAATGTTAAATGCCATCAGTCTTAGGTTATTCCTTATGAATTTCACAATTATTCTGTTTGCAGTTCAATATTTTTCCTTTAAATATGGAGCTTGTCATTTCATCTTTTACCATTTTTTTAAAAGTTTATAATGCTTGTGCTAACTCCCATCTTTATGTCAAATAAAGACTTTTCCATATGACATTGTATCAAATGGCCTAAAATCTAATGATTTATTGTATTTGCATTAGTGTCTGATTTATTTTATTTCCTTTGTTTCAAAACTCCCTTGGTTTTTATTGTCTTGTTCTTTCAATATAAACCACCCTTTTACAACTTCTTTTCCAGTATGAGCCTCTATTGCTGTGCGTTAGTTTTTATTTTTTCCATAAGACCAATATAAGCACCACTTTCAGGGAATGAAATAAGTATAATTGTGATTCCTAGATTTCCTTTAATATTTTCCCTTGTAAAAATTGCCTTTCACCCTCCCCTCATGTTTTGATTAATTTGTATTTAATTTATATGATAAATATTTAT
>VXBJ01001066.1:54841-142880 GCA_013400055.1 Nycticryphes semicollaris
AGTCTTGATTAATTTCTTTGATGGAGAAGAGTTGTCTATTTTGAATTTTAAAAATTTTTATAAGACTTTTGTCTATCTCAGAGTTTTAATAGGATTGATAAGACTTTTCCAATACAAGTAAAAATAGCATCCACTCTTATTAATTCATTGATATTCTATAAAGAAATCTGTTTAATGTCATATTCCAAAGTTATCTAAGCCTGGCCATAATTAAATTAACATAAAAAAAAAAAAACTTTAGAAAATTACTTATCAACGACTCTCTCAAGAACACAGGAACTATCATAATTAAACAGCACATTTCTGAAAGGGATCTGAAAACTCCAGTTTAGAAATGTTTGTTATGATACCTTGATATATTGTATTGTGTGTTATGAATGCTCTCGGGCCTGGAATGAGCATCAGCTAGGTGGTACTAAGGTACTCGATCTATCCATCTGGTGTTCCCNCTTCCAACCACTAAGATTCTGTGATTCTATGATAACAGAAACTGCATCTATTTGGTTTAAAATCCCTTACAACACTGAATCCAGATTGTCTTTTGGGAACAGTGGCTGGCTACTAAGACCAGCTTTCTTATTTATTAGTTTGTTTGTTTGTTTTATATCCATACCCTTTTTAGGCTTAATATATCTTCTGAGATGCTTAATTACCATTCAGGTCTGAAGTATTTTATGGTAAGAGATACNAACTTTAGAAAATTACTTATCAACGACTCTCTCAAGAACACAGGAACTATCATAATTAAACAGCACATTTCTGAAAGGGATCTGAAAACTCCAGTTTAGAAATGTTTGTTATGATACCTTGATATATTGTATTGTGTGTTATGAATGCTCTCGGGCCTGGAATGAGCATCAGCTAGGTGGTACTAAGGTACTCGATCTATCCATCTGGTGTTCCCTTACACAGGGACAGCTTCCACCCCACCCTGCTTCTATCCCAGAAGCACACCAACTTTTATTATATAGTCAGAGCAACAGATCTGAATTATTGCCCTGCTCCAGCAGCACTGAGCAAGCGCAAGGCTGCTTGATAGGAACAAAGTTAATTCTGATTTACATGGGAGTGATAGTAAAACCGTAGCCACAGCCCTATATAACAGACCTAATCCTTTCTTCTATGTCTGAAATTTTAAAATAAATCAACCATTTTTTCTCAACCTTCACAAGAGCTTCCCTTGAAAAAGATGGAGCCAGACTACTTCCATTTGTTACCCTTTGGATTTTTACCTGTCATTCAACATAGCAATTTTATTCATTTATTTTAGTGGACTGTTTTTGCCCTGATTCTTATAATTTTGCTTGAAAAGAAAAGTTCAAACACCTTTTTGTACAATTCTTGTGACATATATTCTGAAATGAGTCACTTGAGAGTGTCTTTGAAGCTGATGCTTTGATGTGTTATTCATTTTCTTCCATATTTAGTTGTAATTTCTTGGAGGTCACTATATTTTGTCCTTATTCTATTTTCCTGTAAATTCACTTTATACCTATAGAATCTCTTATTACCACTGAAATAGTAGAATAAAGTGAACAAATGAAGCCATGGATGTTTTAAGGACAAATAAAATACAACAAAGTGTCTAATGTTGACATTTCAATGGTTATTAACGATTGTTTGTACAATAGTTGGATAACAAGTATATTGACTTTCTTTCATTTTATTTTGAATTCAAACTCTCCAGAGACTCTTGATAGATCTGTTTTATCTAAATGTCAGTATTCCAATAAAAAGGAGTCTTATTATCATCTCTTCTTGACCAATACATTCACGTGGGACCAGGCACCCAAAGAGTGAAATTGGTTCATTTTCTACTGTAAGATAGAGACACACGGTCAGCTACAGTTAGCCTGAAAATAGAAATGGATTTTATGAAAAATTTTGATATTTCATCATTTATTTCCACTTGATATTAATAATGAGAAAACCTGCATCTTATCAGCAAGATGTGGGCCACCCTCTGCTTAGGAGACTCCATCTGGAAAGCAGAAGACTCAGGGTCAAGTCTGGTTCATATTTTACATAAACCAAGGAATTTAAAAATTGAACATATATGTCCTGCTTTCTAAATCAGTGCTCTAACTGATTTTTGTTACTATAGTTGTAGTTGCTCCAGTCCTCATCTCTCCAGTTTTACTAAGAGTTTCATCCTGGTTCTAGTGAAGATCTGACTGAATTTTGTTAGCAATTTTCTGTTAAAAAAAAAAAATGTTTTACCTAAATTTTCCAGCAGCTCTGCTATTTGCACTGTAACTATGTCCAAGAGCTAAATCTTAGAAATTAATAAACTATAGTAAGTGACTACATTATAAATTTCAGCTACAGATATTATCCTTAGGGTGTCACTTCTGAATAAACTGTTTTATTAATAAAGCATATTAAGGATGTTTTGAAGTTGACAAACAATTCAAATGACAGCAGAATTTTCTCCAGTATTTCAAGATAACACAGAAATTTCAGATTTAGCAAGCTGGGATGTTTCATTCTGAGGGATCTGCATTTCAATGCAGACATACAGCGTTTTTCCTTTTTCTCAAAACCAATCTGATAACGTAGAGTCAAACATACATTATCAGTTTCTTCTAACTAATCCACTCTTTGTCAAATACAGTCAAGGTGACCACAGCTAATCCCAGGTGCTATAAATCACTTTTGCTTATTGACCACGTGTTCTCAAAGGGATAAAGTTCCAACACTAAGCAATTGCTTTGCTGCGCTTTTCTCCCCTTGCTATCATTTTATAGCGTTCTGCACAATGGGTGATAAATCTCTCACCACCTAAAAGGGTAATAGAAGTTAATTCTTCTTGCAGATAGGAATTAGGATTGTGACGTTGTTCTGTGTCCCATCATCTGGGATAATTATAGTATTGTATGAAAAAGCAGACACATTGTTTTCTTTTCAGAATATGTTGAGGTACTAAGTATACACAGTAGAGTTAGCAGAAATAAGCCATGCACTGTCCCAGAATTATTCTAATGCAGGAAGATTAATTCTTTAATTATGTAGGATATGTATGTATATGTTTCCAAAGGTAAAAAAGTATTTTACCTTTTCAAAGGTATATAGGTACACTAGATTCTGTATCAGTATTTTCTTGATAGTGTTTCTTTATATTTTATTCATATATACCGAGCCCTTCACCTTTTCAAAAGATGTGAGAAATTAAATATTGGCATTGATTGATATTTTGTGAGTCTGGCTATAATCCTCCCAACAAGGATTTTAAATTTGATGTACATTATTAACAATGAAACTGTCTTAGAATCTAGCTTATTTTCTTTATGTAAGATGCTTTATTCTGAATTTAGTATGCTCAGCACACAATGCTTGTTGTTTGTACTGCTAAGAATGGAGCATCTTAGTTTTGCCCTGTAAAGAAGGTGCCTTATTGGAGTGGAGGCCATCTAAATTTTTTCTTCATTTTTCATTATACAAAGAGAGTTTTTTCATAGAAACTGCATTCTTTAAACAACTCCTCGATGATTTGATAGCACCTGTGGTATGACTTTGATGACTTTGAGTTGCATTCTCGAAGAGATTGTAAACCTGCTAGCACCTCTGTTACATTTAACATGGACCAGCTTTGACTTCAGCTGGAGGGATTTCCTGTAACAAAAGAGCCACAGCTTTCATGGGAGAGTATAGTGTATCTTGGAGAGCAGATCTCCTCTGCAGGAGGCTGGAGTCAATCAGAGAATAAAACAGCCCCTGCTTTTATCAGATATGTATAGAGATGTCCAGATGCAATTAAAATAAACACTCCACTCTTTTATTATTATAGAACATAAAGCTTGAATCCTGTATGAAAACCTCTGGTTCATTTCTTAGTTATTCTATTAAACCATTTTTTAGGTTTTTATTACATCAACATAATTACATAAATATAATTCCTTTCATTATAATTAAAATAACCTTGCATTGTTCACTTCCAGTGTGGATTAAAATTTAGTAAATGTATCTATAGTTATGCATGAAAACCCTTTTTTTTTTTTTCCCAAGTGTTTGAAGCACTTCACTAAGCTCAGTAAAAATCATGTCTGGTGTTATAATCAGGTCACTTTGCCTCTTGTGTCTAGCTGTGAATTTAAATACCTATGTTTAGGAAGTTTCCTTTGAAACTGTTGGCCTTTAGCATCCGTTCTCCATTTAATTGATCAGATATTTATTTTTGAAAGCTAAAAGATCAAGGATAGCATCTGGTCAATTTTCTGACATTTAAAAATTGCTGATGCTTACTAATGTTAAGGTAAACAATCTCCAGCACTTCTTTTTCACTGTAACTTTGAAGTTGAAGTATATTCAGAATATTTAGTAATTGTTAATATTTTTAGATTCAAACTATTGCATTAAAATTAGTATTTGGTACTTTCTAAGCCTCTGGGATTAAAGAGAAATTGTTTTATTTGTGGGAAAATGAGTTGTATATTTTTACATCTATTTACAGCATCATTAAAACATGATGGATTCCACAATCACATTAGCTGACATGTTTACAATGTATATACCCTGTCTGCGGTACCAGAATACAGTTTGTTCGACATCCGCATTTGAACTGATGTTATTATTCATAATTAAATTTTCTCATGTGTTTGCATTGTCTGCAGTAAGAAATGCCCACTGATTTTGCCTCTGGTGCTTTCTGAACTGACTAGTGTCTGACTTCATTGTCTGCAAGTTCCCTTAGATTATGAAAAAGTAAATGTCTCACACTCCTTAAGAAAAACATCACCATCCCCTGGCCTCTTGTAGGTTTCTCAGGGACTTTTTGTTGAGCCCTGTGGATGTGTCGCGAGCTCAGTCTGAACAAAAAAAACCCCAAATGCATTGTTTCTTAGCCCATTGGCTCTCTAGCCCTTTTTTTCTGTAAAAACTCCAACTCTTTGTACAAGAAAAAGTAGCAAAAATGGCTGCTTTTGCTAATGCAGTAATTTTTATTTGTGAAAATAACTTTTCCTTTTGACTGCCGTGACTAAGAGCAGAAACCTTTTACATTAAATCAATTTCCCTTTTGTCCCCAACAAATAAGTAAATATTTTTATCTAAAATTTTGCTACTCAGATCATGAAAACCTTGAACTGAAAAATTGGGGGAGTCTTTAATGGAAAACGTGGTTTGTTTGTTTTTTTACTTTGGATGAAGATATATCTTGTCTCCTTGCTGTTCTCTTTTTCCAGCTGTGTTTATTAACTCCGATATATTTTCAAAATTGTCTATGATATCAGATTGACCAATTTTGCTAAGAATTTATAATTGGTTCCTTCTATATTTAAAACTTTAAAGGGACTAATTTTTGATTTTTACTTTTATTCTAGTTTCCTCCACTTAACCTATACAGCCTGCTCTTTATATTAGCAAATTTTATTAGGTCTGCAGAACCACCAGCATTTAGAGTTATGTTATAATTGGTACTACTGACATTATAAAGTAAGGAGCAATGAATATCAATTGTCCCAGCAAATTCAGGGTAACCTATTCACATCTGAATTAGGCAAAATACTGGAATAAAGAAAGGTCTTTCTGTTGTGTTTATGGCATTTCTTAAAATTTTTTGTTAACAAATTTGTTAACAAATCTTTTTCAGTTCATGGCTTTACGAAGTATTCACGTGTGCTACCCTTAACACAATCTGTTGAATCAGTATAATTAGACACCTTCCTGTTTTCAAAATCCATACATCCAAACCAACTCTGTGATTATGCAAAATACAACCTGTTCTTTGATCTGAGTTAACCTGACCCCTGAATCCTGTTTTTATACATGTTAGAATTTTTTTTTATTATTTTATTAACCCAATAAAGTAGTAAGCTTTAAGAAATAATGCTTATTAACTTTTTTTTCCTGTTTAAAATGAATCTTGGTTCTTTCATTACCAATCCTGAAGCATGGCAAAGGCTTGTTCTTTAGTTCTATAGCTTTAAAACATGCTGAAAATGTATGCAATTACCCATGTGTTTTCTTTCAGACCTAAGCATTCTTACTTTATGTAAAGCTAAATAGCATCTGGAAATGTGATTGTTGTTTCAGGTGGGTAGGTTTTCACTGAGCAGGTGTTCAAAAAGCTAACTCTTTTTCATGTAAATAGGTGGGAATTGGTTAAAGAAAACAGCATAAGAACATTGTGCATGTGTGTGTACGTGCATTTATCTGGGGAGGGAGGGAGCAGGTTTATTAAGGTAATAATAAAACATGGAAATGCTTTCCTTTCCCCATCAAGTTCTAGTAGAAATAAGACAAATGTTCCAACAATTTGAGGATATCTTGAATTGGCTCCATCAAGATACAGCAAAAGGATTTTAAACTGTCACAATCAGCACTCTTATGCAGCATGATAATTCACTTAAGGATGCTGATTTTTTTTCTTTTTTTAATAATCGAGAATGCTGTATGTCAGCCATAACACTACTTAAAGTCACTGTCATCTACACAAAGTCTGTAGCTCCAGTGTGATTTGCAGAAGCAGCGGAAATGGCTGCTGTCAGCTTCAGAACAGATGAGGAACAAAATCTGTCACGAACCTTGAGAACTTAATATATCACTAAAGACAGTTAATTTAGCAGCCGTGACCCATGTAGGCAACAGAATTAATAGCAAATCTGTTCTGCAATGATGTTCTCCCTGCTGTGCCATTGTGAGTGCAAGTCAATATTCTGATTTCAGCACTGTTTCCTGTACAGTCTGCGCTCACTCTGCTTCCCCATCACATGCATGTCCCTCGGTTTCATGGTAGCCAGATACTGTGTTTCTAAACTGATTATGTGTTTATTTTGATTAAGGTGTATCTTTGCAATTATTGAATGAAACAGGTTTAGGGGTTACAGCATGAAATAGACATGGGAATCATTTCAAATCCCTTTAGCAATGGACCCTTGTATTGCATTTAAAATCTACTAGATTTTCTCCTGACGTCTTCTGTTCTTTTATGAGAAATAAAATTAAGAAAACCGTTGTCACAGAGCTTTTGTCACAGGTGCCTATAAATGGTAAGACTACTCTAGCAATGTTTCTGGGTTATTTTCCAAGTTCTTCTTGCAATGTTTTTTTTCTGTTAAGAGATCCCTTTGCAATACTGCTGAAGAGGACTTACCAAATATAGAGCTAGATAAAACAGCAGGAAAAACAAATATAATACAAAACCTCAGCAGGTTTCTATCCAGGTTACCTCCAATAACATTTTTTTTTGGCAGAAAGTGAAATTGTGTTATCCTGAAAGTAGTTTTATCTGTGTTAATTGATACCTAATCACTTTCACATTTTAAAAACTGAAAATACTAAGAGGGGTTTAAACCACCAAAAAATAACAATATTTCTTAAGTACTTGGCCAATTCAGAGGTGCTTTTATAATGTGTCTATAAACACTGATGTTTTTAAAATTGTTGAGATTTTTTGTGATTTAAAACAGAATTTGAAGGTTATATTTCAAACTACTAGAATTTGCTAGTTTGGAAAAAACCAATTGTAGCAACACTTTTTGAATTACAAAAATAATGATTTCCCTTATATAATGTGTGCAAGAAAAAAATATCTCAGCCATATCTTACATGTTTAATAGAAACAAAATAATTAAATCTCTTTAAATTCATGTCTTCAGTTACTTCCCTGTAAGTATGTGTTCAAACAGTCTTATATCAGAACTAGAGTCACATATTGATTTAGCTTTGGTGTTGTGTTTCCTTCCTGTTTTATTTTTATCTTGGTTAAATAAAATTAGCCAGTTTTACTTTCTGTCAAAGACTACCATGCTGGGTGTTTGCCCTATAGCTTTATACGGTTGCTCTGAGAACTCAGTCCACCAACTAGAGCTCCATATGCAGTGCAGGGGCTCCCCAGAACCATAAAATGTGGTTTTGAATGACTGTAGTTTCAGGCTTGAAAGCAAGCCAAGTACATAGGTAGGTAGAAAGTCAGACGAACTCATATAACTGGAATAAGATAAATAGCAAAAACTAAGATTTCAGGCATACAAGTCCTCTGTCGGATCTGAAATGGAAACAACATAAGCTCAGTTCAGGATGAGAACAACTTCTCTGCATTTAACGAGAAACATGTCAGTAAGATCACCTGAAGAGAAAAAAGAGACTTTGGGCACCTGTGTGTAGATTATTATAAGTGGAAATGGAGCTAATAAGGTGTTTTTCTCAAAAGGGCTAAGGATGTAACTTATAGCTTGTGAAACACAGAGAGATTAACTAGAGATGGAGGCAAGAAGGGTCAGAAGAGAGAACTATTGTAAAGTATTTAAGAAATCTCTGTGGAGTTTTCTGAGCACCAGGTCTGGCAGTAAAAAATGGAGAACACAATCAGTGGGAACTGTTAGCACTCTGGTAGCTGCTGCTGCCCCTGTTCCGGTGTGGGGGGTTGTTGGGACCCCATTTGCCAGCCGGTGAGACAGGAATTGGATGGTAACCTCCCTGAGGGCTCTGATGATGCTTGAGGTGGCAACAAGTAATGGTAGCATCACTGCCAACGTGGCACTGCTCAGAGCATCCAATCCCCCGTGGAGTGTTTGGGACTTTAATGTTTAAAAGAAGCCATTTGTCCTTTAGTACTTAAGAAGTTAGGAGAGAATTTTGAAGATAACACTTTCTGATACAGGCATTTGAATTTTCTGTGAATTTGGGACACAATTTTTTTTTTATTTTTTGTGTGTTTCATTTTCTTTGAACATCAAAGTATAGATCTGTCAGACAGTTTAAATGAGTTGGAAAACTTTATGCCACAAGGACATTTAATTATGGCCAAATATTCAAAACTACTTTTTTACTAGCTTTTGGGAAATATAACTTAGTAATCATAAGAAACTATACCCTGCCATGCTCATATACTAATATGAAAGAAAAAATGAGGGAAATAGGGTCCTATCATCATCATACTTCTAAAATAATATAATTGTGTTATTGTGACCCCAACTTTCTTGTACTTTTTTGCTTTTGTCATCCTCCAATCAAACTCCTCTTTTTCTGATTTCCTATTTATCTCCTCTCTCCTATTCTCCCTTTTCTTTTATACAATATTGTGTATTTCGTCACTTTTCTTCAATAGTCCCTTGAAAATTCAGAATTCTATATCTTGTCACAGGACATGATCATGATGGAAGAAAACAATGTTCCCTAATTGTTAGTATAGTGAAATGGGTGAGAGGAAAAGATGATTAAAAAGCTAGTTGAAAAATATAGAAGTATTTCTGAGAATGTGAAGAGAAAACAGGATGCATTTTCTCTTTTCCTGAAGCCATCTTACCTCTCAGTGCTTAGACAAGAAAGGCTTAGAGAAGTTTTTGATAAGGAGCATAATAAGGAGTGAGTATGCTACTTTTATTGAGAGAGTGCTCATTATGATTAGGATGACAAGGAAGGAAAATGTAAGTAAATTCACTTGGAAAAAAGCATGAGGAAAAAACATTTGGAAACACAAAGATAGATTCATATTTAGTAGCCTTACTAAAGGCTTAAATAACCTTCCAGTCCATGATACTGCTTGCCTTGTACTTCCCAGTTCATAGGAGCCATTGCCTTTCCAAGCGATAGCTAGATTGTGGGTTTTTTTTTTGCGTTTAAATCAGTACAGCAGTCCAAAAATGTATGACTCAGAAAATTTATGACTCTAAATAATCAATGCACTACAATAAATGAATGCGTGGGAGTCTTTTTAACAAAGTTGTTTTGGGTTTTCCTCTAAATTTCTGCCTTCCATAAGACATTGATCCCATTTTGCTAGCCACAACTCTGGCAAAATGAGCCAAACTGCATTTGTTAAGTCTAGTAAAAACTAACTGCAGCTACTTTCCTTAAAAAGCATGTGCTAAACTGTTGGTTTGTGGAGGAATTAGTACATGTGTCTGTTTGATATACGCCTATCTACACCTGCATTGGTATGTCAAAAATAAATATAATTAAAAAATCCATATAATACTCGGTATCTTACCACTATTCCGTATTACTTTATTTATTTTATTACTGCTGCAGTGGCTGGAAGTTTCCACACTGCCAGCATGGAAATCATGTGCAAGACAATGATCACCTAGCTTAGTCTAGCTCTAGGGTTGAAAGATGACAGGAAGAAGTCTCAAAAAAGGGAAGCCAGTAAATGACATTTGCATCTTGAGGAGCTTGTGCACTCTCCTGAGACTTTTATTTAGTTGCTTAATCAAAGCTTTTGGTTAAATCATATGCAAAAATGTCTCGAGAACCCTTGCTAAAAGAGCTGTGCTTAACTGAGTAACAACAGCAGCAAAAATTCTTGATAGTTATTAGTTGTAAGGAAGTTACTCTGCTACTTTGAATTCAGCAAAGCTATGGGAAGGGCATAAGAGTTTTTTCAGATTCTCTTTACAGTGAGAGAAGAATCATATGTTTATGAGGTTCGACAGAATCTTCAAAATCAGAATGACTGACAGAAATCAAAAGACAGTATGAAATTACTGTGGATAAGCTCATACATTTTTACAATGTTTGTACTCATAATCAAGTACAGAAAAAAAGCCTTTGATTCCAGCTAAGAGAGGTACAAAAGTGTCACTGATTTTAGTCCAAAGAGAGTTTCATCAGCTTCGCAGTACGCCACCTGGAAAGATAGTGTTTATAATCATACGTGCAAATCAGAGGATTACTCTTGCACCATACACCATAGGGGTATTTCTGCCAGTTCTAGAAATGAACACTAAATATTTCTCTGCGTGACTGTTATATTAAAGAATCTGTATAAATATGTATGTGAGTATATATATTTATAAACTCTTACTATTAATATGTTATATTATTATTAATTCATATTACATACAATAGTCTCTCCTTTTGGTTGTTTCCAAAGATCTCAGCATTGTGAAAGTAATGTTGCATTTTCTTTAATAAAATGTTACAAAGAAGCTGAAGGAGTAGCACAATGAGCAGAATGATTTACTCAGGATTACACGCTAAGTCTATGGTAGAGCTCAAAATGAAACCAGAGTTACTGCTTTAATCATTTCACGTATCACCTTGGAATGTCCTCAACTTACTTTAACTAGATCTTGTTTAGTTGGACATTATTTTTGTAGCTTCTCCTCCTTCCCTAACCCTTCACATTAAGTGAAAAGAAAGGTATGAGAAGAATGATTGAAGAGGAGGCCCCGGGGGACATTTGGTAATTCTGAGCCCATGACGGAGGAAAGTGAACACTATTTCTCTTGCTTTCTTGCAGGAAAGAAGTTTTCAGTATTTAACAGTAAGCTATTGATCATTGCTGTCTTACTGCTATTCTGTTTCTTTTTAATCCCATTTGGCTGTTATTATATATGAAATACTTGAATTTTCAGATCAGCAACACATACTGCAAGCATTTCTATGTAGTTCAACAAAAAGACTACAGGACTATATATGTAATTAATACTTGTTAGTGTATCTGTAGCATAAATGGGATGGTTTGAATTGTTACCTTTTTATAATGAGCTGTAGTTCCAATGTGTCTATTGTTTTCTCAGTCCCTTACTGCATGCTTTTTAATTATTTACCCTATGCATTAAAACAATTTAATTTTGCTTTTTGTGTGTAAGAGGAAATCTCTCAAAGAAAGAAAACACTTTGAGACAGCAGCAATAGTATTTGTTCATCTACGTGTCTATATATCATACAGCAACACAAATATTTTCAAAACTGTGTGATATTGGGTGAACCTGCCCAAAAGAATCCACAATTAGAAAGGCAAAATTGCACTGAAAAGGAGAATTTGACAACTATAGCCTACATAACCAGCAGGAATTTTAATGTTTTACTGGGGGGAAAGAGAAATGTCAGTCAACATGTATTGCTAACAGGGAGGTGTGCGACGAAAGGAATTTCCTTTTCATAGGAAATTTGTTTTTGTTGTGATTGGGAGTGACAACAAACAATTTCATGCTTCTCCAGAAGGTGGGCGCTGGGACTGGCATGGGGATGGTAAGGTTTGAGCTTCCTTGGAGGGAACAGCACTTGTGGTAACTTGCCCTGCAGCAGACCAGCTTGGGAGCTCTGGGGTGATTTTCCCCTAAACAGCAACCTATCCTTATCCAGGTTACCAAAAAAATTATGTTCCTGTGCCCAGTCAAGAGCTATATAGAGATTCAGGAAATATTAGGTTGTCTCAAGGATGATTTAGTTTATCTATATATTACGTAGCAAGCTCTAGAATTTAGATGAACCAGGTTGTTTCCAGACTTGCTTTGGTAGACTAGAGATAAAATGGTTGAAAGCTACAAGATGAAAATGGAGAGTGAACAGAAAAGAAATGGAAAACCATCTGCTGCTTTTTTCTCCACAAAACTTTATGGAATATACAGTGATCTTTCCTGTAAGATTATTTGGGGAAAGCTATGCCACTTTCCTGTGGGGTAAACATTCACAGAGCTTTCTAGAATAACATATAGCTATATAGAGAGTAATTATTGCATTTTGAATTGCTTCAAATAACTTTTAATCTCTTGTCACATATATATTTAAAACTATTTTGGAGTTCTTTTCATGTTCTATCTCATTTTCAATTATACCATCAATAAATTAATTGAAAAACAATTCAGAAGAAATAATCTCTTTATAACTAAACAATAGTTTTTCAGAAATATATTTCATTTTTGCTCTTTCAGGAACCATGATTTGCTTAAAACTTAACTACTTTCCAATTTCTTCTTTTCCTTGTGAACAATCCACCCAAACCTCTTTGTGTTCAAAATTTACCAGCAGATTTTTTCTCCGACATTTTCCATCTTCAGCATAGGATATGATTTAGCAATCCAACATAATTTCACATGCACTTTTATCTCTTTTCCTTCCTCTTGTCCCAAGGTCCCCTCCTTCTTTTCTACCATTACTGTTCTCTATTTGAATGAAAATCAGGAGGCTTTAAACACAATGGGAAACTAAGTCTTTGTTGGTAGAATATGAAAGTGGAAGAGTAATCTGGACAGCATAGTAGACCAGAGATGTGGGTAAAAGAACGAGAGAGCTCTAGAATAAAGTAAATAAAATATTTACTTGTCAGTGTCTGCAAGCTTAAAAGATTTCTAAACTCCCCTTAGCATCCCTGAGAACTTGATTCAGTTGCTTAAACAAAGGTGCCCAGTACTATTTGAGGCAATTTATTGTTACCTAAGATAAATTCATTAAACTGGCAGAGAGGTCATAAAACCTATGAGACCCCGAATATCCTACTGCAGAAGAGACACTCGGGATACTAAGGACATTCTGTGTGGTGCTTGACCAGAAGGACAACGAAGGAACAGTCCTGGGGAATATAATCAGTGGAGCCTAGGCAGTTATTCAGGTTACCTTAGGGTAATGGTTGATTACCAGAGTAGCTAGCCCAGCTCCATATTCACTGTTGACTTGATTTTAATAGATTATAATACCACATTAGATTGTTTTGCACATCTAGACACCCACCTGCATTCATCAGAATATAGGTGTCAATCTGTATCCGAATTCTAGATTAAGATTACACAAGGTTTTCAGGAACATGGTAAAACAGAGGAGTTGCCCCAGATGACAGAAAACTACAGATGGCAGATGAAAGGTTTTACTTTGATATGAGACTTCAAGTTTGCCTTGGTAGGATGAAAACACACTATAAAGAAGGCTGTTAAGACCATCTAGAATATGAAATGCAAGCAAGAATAGGCAGAGAATAAATAAATGAGATGAAAACACAGTATTCTGTCTTTAGAAAAGGAAAGTATGAAATATTAAGTGGAGGGGAAAAAATTGCACTTTAAAATAAAACTATACATAGAGTACTTAAACATGGAAATAATATATGCATATCATACATATCATAATGTAGTTCACATGAGACATAAACACATGTAAAACCCTATGTATATACACAAGGTATCGCATATAGAGAAATATGGAGTGAATGGTATCAAAAATATCCAAAATGTGATCACTTTTCCTGTATGATTTGTTTTGCCATGACAATGAATAAACCACTACTTGATGTTCTGGTCTCTTATTTTAACTATTTAGAGCACTTGATTCTAATGCCACTTCATGATGTGTTGAGCTTCTGAACGTGGCAGCTTTAGGTTAATTTCTTGCCTCTCTCAGTCATCAATATGTACTCTAAGAATGCGTAGGAAGATTTTTGTGACTCACACCATATATGTTATGTAACAGTATTATAAAAAAATATATAATACATTTCCATCTGTCTCACACACCTTCTTGCCAAAAAAGTTATTTTTCAAGATTTAAATAGAATCCCACAGCTGAAGTCTGAGTGTAGCTAACCAGTGCTTTTCCAAATCCCTCAATCCATTATACCTAGAGAAGTCCTGGGAAAAGACAATTTATGACACATACATAGTTTGGAAGAAAGGTTTCCTTCATAATGAACAAAATGTGCTTGCTTTTTGTCCAAGCTCTTCCCTAACAGCATGCAACAGAAGTCTTTTTGAACAGTCTGATTCCGTCGTTACTTACCGATTGAAAGACAAAGGGAGAAGTAACCTTTAAAATAGATTAGAACCAAATGATAAGTAGAACACCCATAGTTAAAAAATGGCACTTTGAGTTATCCTTCAGAATAAGGAAATCCTTACAAAAAATTTGTAATAAAATAAGAAATATTTCCAAGGAAGTAAGCTGCTCCACTTTGCATTGGAAGTCTCTCTGGGTCTAGATATAAGCGGAATGCACCATTCTACAAGGGCAGATTTGCTGCAACAAAATCTGCACACTGCTTGAACTTTATATATGATGAGTATTTTTAATCTTTCTGTTACAGTTGTCTGTCAGAGCCTTTTGATTATCGCTTTCCATTTTTACATGACTTACGGCGACGCAGAACTGTTCTGGTATGTTATCAAAAAGCTCTTTTTAGATGTTCATTTGTGAATGATTCATGTCTGAAAATGAAGTCTTAAGAATACAGCTGGTCATAAACCAAGTACTTTTTTTTTTTTTTTTTTTAAATTATGTTTCTGGTTTTTTTAGATTTTAAATTTTTAAATCTAAATTTGCCAGTTTTCTTTTTGAGCTCCTTAAGTGAGCGTAGAAACACATCCAGTTGTTCACTGATATATCACATATTGCATACCAAAGCAACAGCTCCACTCCTGATGATCACATACATCAAAAAAGTAGCCTAAGCTCCATCTTCAAAATAGTGTGGATGCAATAATTAATATATTCTATCCACAGAGGAAGCAATCAGAGTAGCTCAGTATATGTCCTTTATTGCTGAATTTAACTTTATATGGGGAAAAAAAGCAACCAACCAAACCCCTTTATTCTCAAGAATCCTTCAAATTTTGGCAAAATTTTGGTTTAGTCTCATGGAAACTATGTGGAAACATTAATGCCCCTTTACCTCTTAGCCCTTCGTTTTCAGTGAATTAACACTAACAGACCTTCAGAGCATTTCATGTAGACAGAGCTCTATGTTGGTTGTAGATAGGTATACTTTTTAACTCTTGTCAAATAAACATTTATTATTTTTTCCTACCAGGAAAGTCTTTTGAATAGAGAAATATTAAAAGGTGTTTTTTTAAAAAAATACCTGATATTGGTACATGTGTGTTGGCTACAAAGACTCAATGTGTATACAATTATTTTTAACCTACAAAAATGTTTGAAATATATTGCAAGATTTTACACTTTATTTATCAAAACAAATCTAAGAATAAAGAATATATATTGAACCCCCCCAAATTATTAGAACATCTATTATATAAACTTTTACTATAATTTAGCCCATAGGAGATTATTTTTGTTTTGCTTTATAATTTGCTTTTTATTTACATGAAAGAAGAATACAGTGTTTCTTTTTCCATTTATTTCCAGAAAAAGATCAAATCAGAAGAGTTTAATTGTTCATTAAAAGTTTTCTGATGTTAGCACCAGTGAGAAAAAAAGAGTGCTAAAAATTGTATTACCATAATAATCCTCTGATTCACTGAAAATTCTGTACAAAATACACTTTTGAAAAATAAAGATACATGCCAAAGAGGTTTTTTTTGTTTTTTCATAATGAAGAAAGATGCCGTCAGTCACTGGGATTTCATAGTCCGTTACTCTGTCAGTTGGCTGGCTAGGGAACACTACTGGTGTTAAATTGGTAACAATTTTACATGCCAAAATTGGCTTAGAACCATAGCATGTGTTGGGTTGGAAGGTACCTTTAAAGGTCATCTAGTCCAACCCCCCTGCACTTAAGCAGGGACGTCTTTAACTAGATCAAATCTAGCCTTCAAAAGATTCATTCAAAAATCCAAATATTTGGTTAATATTTCTCTAGGCTTTTATTATACAAATCGTACAGTTGCCTTTTACTGTATAGATAGTTAATTCTGGGAGAAATTAACTACCCATGGAAACCCAGCAGGGTGACCAAGTGAAAAGATTGGTAAGGAAAAGAAATTTAAATTGGAGATGTGCCACCAAATTTGTCAGGCATGATCACCCTTGGTGAAGCCACATTGGATGTCACCAATCACCTCCTTATTTTACATGTGCCTTAGCAGTGATTCCAGGAGGATCCACTCCCTGATCTTGCCAGGTACAGTTGGGAACCCAGTTCTCATGAACTGCACAATTTTTGCACAGCTGTGAACCCAGTTCTTGTTGTAAACCCAGTTACAGGCAGTAATGACTCCTGAGAAAATATATTTTCTGAGGTGTAAGGTATAAATGCAGTTCTTCTGATATCTAAAGTTTCTAGGCCGTTTAGAAGATCATATTTTCATTTAACAGAAAAAGAGGAAAAGTTTGGAGTTTTTTTTCTTTCCATGAATTATATTGGCCCTATACCAAAGCTGGTAGAGATTACATGATATATGTGAGGAAGAAGTAGATGATAAAAAGGAACCTGTTCTTCCTTATCTGCCTAAGTTATGAGCTTGTCTAGTATTGCTTTAACTTCTCCATCTAGTACTGGAAAAGAGATGAGAAAAGAGGACATATCAGATGTAGAGTTTATGATAAGGTGAAAAAGTAGTTTGACTAAGTGTTTCTATAATGGATGCAGAGAGAAAACTGCCTATTTATAAAAGTGTTTAGTTGTTGTAATATTAAGAGACAAAGTCAAGCAAGAATCACTGGAAAAGGAAACTATTTTGTGTATGTTAGTATGTGAAGATCAAAAGTTATAACATGTATATTATTCCTTACAACAAAGGCGGAAGGGTCTGTGAGGAAGTGACCATAATTGCCATTAACAGCAGAAGACTAGGGTTCTCTGTAGGAAATAGGAAAAGATCTTTATACGCCTTTAGTAAAACAAGCCTTCAGTTCTTTACATAGTCAAACCATTGTGGCATGACTGAGCAATAATATTCTGGTCATGACTCTTTCCTCCAGAATTCTCATTTTGAAACTTCTAGCTATATTATTTGGTTGAGGTCACTTGACATATAAAATATAGCTGTGTTCTGAGAAAAAAGTAATTTTCTGGTTTAAATTATCAGATGGAAATCTTATATGTGAGTTTATATTTTTTTAAAAAAAAATAATGTAAGCAGTGTATATTGGCTGAAGGAAGACTGTTTATTTACTACTTGGGTGACACAGTTTTCGTGTGTGAGTTCTGGTAAAAGGAGGAAGAAACTTCTCTCTTCCATAAAGTTTAATTAGAGATAATTTTCAGAGCTCTTTTTTTTCTTGGTGTTTGAGCTGAGACTTCTGGAGAAGGGGATTTCCTGTGTCTTTGTGACCTACTGTGGAGCTGCTCAAGGGCATATACTTTATAAATAAAAAAGCTCAATAGAGCTCTGTGTCACTACTTTTATTTCTATCAGAAAGTTGCCTCTAAAAGGCCAAAATATCAGGTACCACTTGATGAAAGGATGACAATAGAATACACTCCACAGCTTTTTGCCAGAGCTTGAAAAATACAAAAGCATCATAGGTAAATAAAGGAGATAGCTGAAGTAAAATGTCAAGGACAGAACAGAGGGGATGTACTTGATTGTAAATATAATAACCACTAGTGGTTCAGCCATCAGATAGCTGTACCTTGCTATTTGTAGAGTGGTTACAAGAAATGGTGGACACTGAGGAGTATTTACAATAAAAAAGCCCCCATAACTCTTTCATTTATTTATTTATTTAGTCAGAGGAAAATAACTTGTCATTTAATTTTGTAATAGCATCACATACTTACATCTAAGGAATTATTGATAAATTTTGTGGATGACAAATAATGCAAAGAGTGTGGATGACAAATAATACAAAGAGTTATCCATAGGTCTTACAGGCTGTATAACATTTAGGAGCTGTTTCAGGACCCCTCTTTGAAAGGAAATGGAATTCATAGGAATTTCTGTCATTTAGAGAGCATGTTTCTGGGTTTCACCCATCCACAAATTTAACATTATTAATTCACTAAAGGAAGCAGGAACTGTGGTCCCAGATCTCACAAGCTGAATTCCTCCTAGTCCTCCATCTGGAAGAAGCAAGTTACATGCATACATCCTTTGGTTTCTCTTTCCATACTTCTGCATCTGCATCCAACTTTAGGAGAATTGCACGTAGATAAGTGTAGAAAAGCTAAGTCATCTTTCCTCCTTAATCACCTGAATAGCCATGGTAGCTAAATAATAGTGCATTTCTTAGTTGAACTTAGTTCAACTAGATGAACTTTAACAGGGAAGGATGACAAACTAAAAATCAATAAACTATTAAGAAGTTTGGCAAACTGAAACCATTCTACTATGACATTATGTTTTGCCAATTCTGATTTCACAGAAATATGAAGAGTGCAGTTCTGAAAGCCCTTGAATTCCTGCCAGCTTAGTGGCACAGATGGGCTGATGAAGCATCTCAGTTTCCATCTACTGAACTAGGTAGTTGGCCAGAATGTCTGCTCTGTAACCAAAAGCTTTACAGATGCACTATGGATTCTCAAGGAGTCAAGATTACGATTGAAAACGTGGGAGCACAAACCCACAAATTATCTAAGTCAGTTTGAAAATTATGAAATGTTTATGAAATAGTTTTCCATGAGTAGGAACAACCTGAGTGTTGTATTAAGAAAGTAAGAGATCTGTCCTGAAAATTATGCAGAACAAATCTCTGTCTTTACAAGAAAGGTGAAGCATAATTTTGAATACATGGGAACTCTGGGGTAAATATACCAAACGTCAGGGACTTATTCTTCCTTTCCCAAGTTATAACTCTTATTTTGGTGTATAAGTAATTATATTTTCAAAGGTGTTATTTTGATATCTATAAACTCTTGCTCCATATGGACTAGCCTATAGGTTTATTCCATCAGACTATTAAGCAAGGAGCTCTGGGTTCTACATGAAAAGCAATGATGGAGGTGTTTATGGTATAAGAAATACAGAAGACGATGAAGGCATGGAGGCCACCTGTCAAAGAATATATCACTAGACTTGCTAATAGAAACTAGAAAATAACTTAATTTCAACATAGCTGTTAATTTAACAAAGGCAAAGTTCCTTTTTAAATGTTTTTAACTATGAAATTAATTTTAAGATAATTTCCATCATTAATAAAATAAGTTATCTTCTTTTTTCAAACTAAACTTTGTTTTCTTTTACAACTCCATCTGGTGAACAACTGTTTAGTTAAAACACTCTGGGAGTAAACTGCAATGATTAAAACAGACTAGTTTGTGTGGGCCTTTGTAGATAAAATTTCAAGTCCCCGAGAAGCAAATCAGAATGTTTTGAATGCAGATTTCCTTTGGTTATAGTAACAAAGAATAATGTAAAATACTTCAAGAGGAAATCAACAGCTGTAGATTTCTTTATAGTTGAAACAAATTCTGTGTAGAATGCTCAAAGATTGATGAGGTTGCTGCAGAGATACAGAATTTTCTATGCTTACTATAAATAGTAAATAATAATTACTTTTTATTTTCCATAGTAAATCTCTTAATCTAAACAGATCTTAAAGCATTTTATATCTACTTTTTCTTGATCTATTAAAGCCCAAAGGCTTTTAGATTTGTCAGATTTTGTCAAATTCATAAAATCGTAGAAGATCAAAGTTAGAAAGAACCTCAGAAGCTCATTAGTCCACCTTCTTGCATGACTGTATTAATTTTTATTAAAATTTATGCTGTCAATAATTCCAATTTGCATGTGTAATACTAGGTAAATTGAGCTAGGTAAATTTTCTCTAGCTTTTAAAAACGCAACTAAAAATTCTGATGCTTCCTGTGAAAGGATGGCAACTGGGTTCCACAAAGGTAGAACATGTCTGGGCAAAGCAACAGAGCCTGCTGCACATTGAACCAACTCAAAAATCAAAAAACACAGCAGTGCTGGTTTTGCAGAGAAACAGGGTGTGACAAACTGCATGTTGCATAAAATTTTTAACTTGGCTAGAATATAACCCCGGGTCAGAACATTAAGTTCAATCTCTAATGTTAATGTGTCTTTTGTTCAGGCTACTGAATTCTTTAATCTAACCTTGAGTTTTTCTAGTCCTTGTCCTGAAAGTAGTTAGTCTTTTATTTCAGCATATAGAAAAGAGTGCTTCCTTAGGTCACTGAACCATATCAATGTACTTGAGTGGGTGAGGCTTCACTTAGTCTATTTCAAGTACTCAGGCATCCTTCTCTCTTTACAAAACACACACAGAAATTTCTTACACATTTAATTTTACAGCAGGATTTGTCAACCTCAGCAGTTCTCAACTCCCACTTTACAACTTGTCAAATGATCACTGAAGCATTAAAATAAAGAAATAAATACATCTCTGGAGTTTTATTTATTCTTAAAAGGAAACAAAATGAGCTTATCCATGTCAATAGTGAAAAGAAAAAAAACCTAACATACAAAAAAGAATGAAGAGAAAAAGAGGAGTGCTGAACACTTTACTAATTTGCTACAAGGCTGACAGTACCACATATAGAGTTGCAATAATGAAAAAGGAAAACTATACCATTTGCAACATAATGTCCATTCAAGCTACTCTGTGACCTAAATTACTTTTGACTTTATGAATTCAAATGTTCAAGTGACTATGAAAGGCCCCACTGGAACTTGTTCAATATTTTTTGTGTTATGTTTTATCATGCAAAATGCATATTGTTTTACTATCAGAGATAAAAAATAAAGAATAATAATAAAAAAAATAATAACTGCCTTATTTTTGGAGACTTCCAAGAATAAAATCATTAATTCTGGCAACCCTTTCTGACTTTAAATCAGGAAGGACTATGTAAGAATCAAGATAAATGGAGAACAGAAAAAACCCAAAACACTTTCATAGGAAGTTAACAGGGTAAGAACTCAGAAAACAGCAACCTGAGCTTTTAATGCTACTGTTCAGTAAGTTTCACTGCAACACAGAGCTACCAGAGTGTCTTCTAACCAACAAATGAAGGAAGAGAAAAAGGTTATTTCTCTCTTTCTTTGCCTCTTCTTAATTGTTCCAGTTGGATCTTCACAGTCGGGCCTCCTAAATCTATCCACCCAGTGCTTTCAGTCCTGGCAATCTGACCTCAGTGTACATTGGCTTAGATAGTCTTAGAGCTGGAAATTAAATGCTAAAGAGAATGCCCAAAACTCTAAGTTAAAAACCCACAGAATTTATTACTGTAATGCCTGCTTTTATGTCCACAGTTCACATTGTAACAAATAAAGTATTTTTTTTTTCCTTTTTATCAGGTAGGAGAAAAAAAAAAAATCTTACTTAAAAAATTAAAAACTTTTAAGTCTTAACTAAATGAAAATACTTTAAAACACTATGGTCTATTTACCATAGAAATTATATGGCTGATCAGCTACTGGGAGAAAGAGTTCACAAAGCATCTACTGCCAAAAACTTCTCTTACTACCTATGCAAAATAAGTAAAATTTTACTTTCTCCAATACAGGCTTACTTTTCTAAGGATTCCCTCACCCCTACCCTGAATAATCCCATTTTGTCTGTGAAGAACTGAAAGAGCCTATGCCAGATCACACTGATACAGCTGCTGGATATCATTTCTGAAGATTACTCTGGGTCAGTCAGTGTGCAAACACTGTCAGATTTGCCTGCCTGTTTGCAAGGTTTTAACCCCTGTGAATATTCAAATATTTGAAACCATAAGGATGATGTAAAAACAGAAGCAACACAGTTGGGAGGTTTTTGGGTGAATCTCTCCTGTGTCTGACATTGGACTTTTGTTCTACTACACCCACGGTGTGTTTTGGATCTTCATCACCAATCACAGAAACCTCAAAGAAGAAAAATCTCAAAATGGATTATCTGGTGTCTAACAGGGCACATTCTCCTGTTACATTTCTGGTAGTTTCAGGATCCATGACCTGTCTTTCATACATACATTTGTTTGAGTGCACAGAGCATTCTTTCTCTCACTCTTGTCAATAATACTGTCTCGCTTTAGGTGCCTAGTTTCAGAAATTATGTGAGAAAACTGTACCTTTGAAATCTGTCTTCTGTATGCTAATATGTCAAATTAATATTAAATTATATTAATACCATTATATCACATTACTATAGAATAAATTCTTTTGACTACCCTATCTTTCTGAAAATTTAGTTAAACTTGTCGCATCGTCAAATATTAGGGGCATGCAGAATATAGAATGAAGATGAACAGGGACAAACCTGTCTGTAGAAAGTATGATCACATAAATTTGAGAAACTTGGGTTAAAATTAAGTATTTAGTAAATGCTTTTAGTAAAATACAGAACAGTTGAGTCTATGCCTGTGTACACATGCAGGAAGTTGCTCCATAAAAACCACAGGATTGATGGTAAGTATAGTCGTGTATTTGTTTTTAAGATAGGAAGAAATCTATACTGAAACTACAAGCCTTAGGGGGGAAAACCATCCTTTGAAATTGTCTAGTCTATAAACTCATGCTATAGCACAGACATTATGGCTCCACCTTATCTAGTGGTTGCCAAGGTAACCCTAAATGAACATGCAAGAACAAGACTGCTCATCACTTTCTTGAGGATGCGTGGAGCACACAGAGGGACTGAGATCACTGCTTAGAGGTCACAATCTAAAATAGCCTGCTGGTTATACAGGAATCAACAGGTAATTGTACAGACCTAATTACTGCAGATACTGAGTTATGTTGGAATAAATCACACACAACCTCCTGCCAGTAGTCATTTTTAATTTTGCCCTTACCTTTGGGATGCAGAAATTAAAATTAAATAAAACCAAATAAATTTATATGTATTCATTTTCTTGAAATGAAAATGTAGTGCTTTCAGAGCTAAAAGTATGAATTATTCTTGCAGAAGATTTGTAAAAAAACTATAAATCTTCTTACTTGGTTCCAAATCTGTGCAAATTTTGAGGAATTGATTCTGATATTTTTTCATTCATTTTCAAGCACATCAAAACGATTAGTATTTTAACGTAGTTTAAGTTCCTATTCTGAGACACAAAAATTAAATAAGGCAATAAAAAGCAATTTAAAAATCAATATTTTGTAGAAATGTTGTGTAAGACTTATGAATACATGACATGTTTAATGAATATGTATCAAGACTTTTGAACTGTACATCATGTTTTCCTATCAATTATTCCACAGTGTTTCTGATTTTCATAGTTTGCAAACAAACTGGTTAAGAAGTGGCTGTCTGGCATGATATATACAAATTTAAAAGGTTATAATTATGAAAATAAGAGGATTAATCTTTTAAAACACACTTGAACTCCGGTTCTATACGATCAATTGTGTTAGCAGGGTTGTATTTGCACACTGCTATGCACAAGCTATGTATTCCTAAAGAAATGAGCTTTTTCATCCTGAGCCTTACACTTTGCCTCATGTGATTTCCTTTTCAGAGCTGGCTGAAACAGCTCAAAGAATGGACAACAATAAGCTCAGGTCTCCCTGAAAAAAACGTAAGAAGGCCTACTCTGCTTTAATATTTTGGCAAGACCTAAAGACCAAATGTTCGGTTCAGGTGCCTTGTGCTAAGGAAACATATGAGGAAAAGAAAAAATTTCACTGTAGGAATTTCTTCAGGGTCTCCTTTGTCAACGTGTGCACCTTCCTCAATGGCTTGCTGTGTCCGAGATGAGCAGAGGTAGTTGACCTGGAGCCTGTACTGTACCTAAGAGGCAGCAGCTGGGCATGCTTTGCAAGAGGGCCACAGCTCTTTACTTGCCTTTCAACTTCACCTGAACTCCATCCCCTTCAGAAAAGAGAGGGGAAAATTAGATTATAGTAAATTGTTAGAGGGAGATGTGGTTAGGCTTTTCATCACAGTAACAGGAAAAGGATAGGCACTGGGCATGATGGAAAGGGAAGGGTTATGTTGAATGGTTCTAGTGCATTTCATCTAAGATGGGCTTGGAATTTTGCTTGTTATTCTGCTTTGTAGAAATTCATTTAACATTTAACTCATGCTGATCTACTGCTTCGAAATTCTAGTTCTTGGAGGTAGCAGTAAAGATAGCAGTATAGCTTTACTTTGGTATAACAGTAAAGATAGATGAATAAACTAATCACCATCAGGTTTGCCAAAGCAATGATAAAAAAACTGGTGGAACTAAAGACTTCTGTAACATACACTAATGTTTTTCTTGTGAGAAAAAGACTGATTGTCATTCATGTTTGTTGTTGACAAAAAAAAAGAAGAATTTGGAAGCTAACACAATGTTTTTTCCCAATTCTTTACATCAAAATAAAAATGAATACAAATGATGGCAATATCCTGAATCTACATTTTATCTGCAGTGTGTCACTATTTCTCCATGTTTATCTTCTTCTCTTCTTACATTTATTTATTACTTGAGTTGATGAGAACTTAATTCCTATTAAACTTTTCAAGATAATAGTGCACACATAATTGCCCTAAAGACAGAACATTTACTGTATCAAGAGATTCCACTCGTGAACTTCTGACAGCATCACAGAAAAATATGAATCCGCTTTGGACAAAAAGTTTTCCAGTACCAGGAGAGCCCATGAAATCAGTAAACTACTTACACCTATTGCAGAGAATAACGCTTTGGTCAGCTCAAAACCAAATCCTACCTTGTTAATAAATTCCCCAGGGTAAATTCGCAAGGCATTTGGTAAATTGTCTTATTCCTCAAACTGAGAATATGATCACATTCACAAACAAGAACAAATTTTCGGCTCATCAGGCAGGTGTGAGATGAGGTTTTTTTTCCAGTTACATTGAGTTAGACAATTTAGAATAGAAGGAAGCAAGTAGAGTTAAGGAGCAGAACATGTCAGCTTCTCCAAAATATCTATTAAAGCAAGTGAATGAGGGCTTCTGAGTGCAAGCAGGTTTTGAGCTAAATCAAATCCCACGTTCTCACACTGATGATAATAGTAGGTTTGGCAGACATTAGTCACAGGTGGATTCAGAAAATATTTCACAAGACTTCAATAAATTATATATAACAATTCTGGAAGTATGTGAGAAAATATTTATAAATTACATCATTATCAATATAAAATATAATGATATAGCTAACTACAAATATAAATAATATAAACACATTGTCCAATTTTTCATTTACAGTAATGAAAAGCATAACCACAAGCAGATATTTTCCATATCTTTTAAAATACTTTTGTGATATGTTCCCACCTATTCTATTAAAAGGTGCCTCAAATGCACTGTACTGGTCATCTCTCCCAAAACATCAACTTCTGTAGGAAGTTTTATCATTACTCCATTGACTTCACTGCTAGTGATACTAAATAATATAAACCACCAGCCCTTCCAGCCTGAGCAATTAGCCAGTACATGGAGCCTTTTCAATTGATTGCCAGAATAAAAACAACATACTCTACGATTCCAATGTTTCCTGGGAATAGATTTGTTTGTTTAACCATCTCACCTTTCTCCTGCAATGTTGGGAACAAGCAGGGAGGGCATCTTACATATTAAGATTCCCAAATTTGATTTTTGTTTAACTATCTTAGGTGATGGAAAATGTACTGTTTGGCTTTTTTTCAGGTCCATGCTGGACACACCACCCACCCCCTGCTGCTTCCTTCACACAGCTGCAGCCACTCAAGCCTTTGCCTTTCCAGATAGCATTTTTGCTCTCACTGCTTAGCTTCTGACTAGCATTTCCAAGCAGCACCTTGCTGCAGATGGTGGTAGCCAACTGTTTCAGCATTTAATTGGCACTTAAGAGAGATTTAATTCCTCAGGTCTTGTTATCTGAATGAAGAATGGTGAGCGATTTTCCACTGAGATATTGCCATTTGCTAAGGTGCAAACTAAGTGGCAACCAGTAACATAACTGAACAAAAAAACCCAAAACCAGATGAATTTAAAGGGTAATGAAATGAAGGAATGAAAAGCATGTATATTTGGTTTGCAATTGCACCTCCAAAACATATTTTTGTCTGAATGTATATGTTTGAATACGTGTAAGACACAAAGATAAAATTGGCTAACAGAAGAGATTAGAGACTGAGGTGTCTACATTTCTCATTACCTAAGGTTTCCAATTCACAGGTACACTTTCTGCACCAAGCCATAGAAGTATACAAGAAATCTTTACCTTGTTGGATCAGAATGCAAAAAGAGTCAGTGTTTTTCAGAACTATGTCTGCTCAGTTTCCTTTAATCTAGCTAAAATCCTCTAGTTGATGACTGATAGCAGGAGATGATCTTGGCACTTTGTTATAGAAGATGAGGGGAAGAAAGTGACGTTGGCTCTAGTTTTTAAAGTAAAAAGCAGTGATTGATGTGTCAAGAAGGTCTTGTTTGAACTTAGATTCCCTATCTTAATTTCTCAGAAACTATTTTCTGTGTTTTACACACCATTAACCCTAAAGGATCCTCATACTTCCAGCAGGAATTTTGTGGCAAGGATAAGATTTCATGGGGTTAATAGTGTATTTATACATCTGTGATCATCTCATAAAATACACAGAAGTATGAAACAGTCATAATCCAAACTAGCTCTTATTTCTGAAGAAGAGAAGTGATGACATAATCCCAAGAACATACCTGGAAAACAGTGATAGAACTTTCTCAGTAAAAATCTTCAGATTAATATATTCTTATTATTTTTAATTATCTGAATGTAATTTTATATAATAATCTATTTTTATTAATGCATACATTAATTTTTATTATTTGCATATTGTTCCCCTGGCACTAATCACTTTGAATAATAAAAAGCATATGGAGAATAGACACATACAGTTCTTCCACGGCAGAAGGCCATAAATCTCACTGGGCTGCACTTCTGGCTCTCTTCCTGCATGGTGGCATTGGTTCTTTGTGGTGACCAGGGAGGCCAGGCACCCACAAGCCCATGAGGTATGCCCTGATGATCAGCAGCCCAAGAGAAGAAAGGAAAAGTGACTGGCAGCATACTGTAGGTGCAGGCATCAACGCTTCCCAGCCCTCTATTCCCTTTACAGCCATAAACCAAAAATCCTAGAATCCTAGAATCATTCAGGTTGGAAGAGACCCTTGGGATCATTGAGTCCAACCATCAGCCCTACTCTACAAATTCTTCCCCTACACCGCATCCCCCAACACCACATCTAAAGGACTCTTAAACACATTTGGTGATGGGCACACACCCATCTCCCTGGGAAGGTTATTATATTACATATCATATACTAATATATTAAATACATCATAATATATAATGTTAAATATTATTTTATATATATTATTACATATTAAATTGATTACGTTATAGCATGTCCTTATATTATATTATATTATATTATATTATGTTATATTATATCCTATTATGTTATAATTTCGTTTTTTGAATCTGTTTTGGAGCCAATGCTGACAGGCATTAACACAATGCCCATGTGTAGCCAGGAACAGGCTGATGATGCATTTCCCAGCAGAGCCTGAAACCTCTTCCCTTTCAGCCTGGCAGAGAGGAGCCGCAGCCCCAGAAAGCAGCAGAAGGAAGAAGCATCACTTTTTCCCACCTGGAAAGCCTATCTGGAGCATACATGGATCAGTCCTCAGCATGCACCAAATATGGATTTATATCACTTTTTGAGCACCTTGTCACACCAGCTTGGCAGTGTGTGGATCCAGGACCTTATGCAGAAATATTATGAGATAAAGGAGGAATAAGTTACCAGCCTAGTGCAGCCATCCTGCTGTTGATGTGGACTGTCAAGGTAATGAAGTTCAACACAAGGAAACTGAGTGCACTGTAGCTTTTGAGCAGACCACTTACCTACCCTTCTCTGACCCTTCAGTATGTCTGAAAAGAAAAATTTAGTTGAAATGTAATTGAGCTGGCTGTTTTGTGGCTAGAACCTCAGAGGAGCTTTCATGTTTCAAATTATGATCAATGTCTATTTTCACTGTCCTTATGCTCAGATGTTTCTGAGATATGTCATTTTATTTTGATCATAATATTATCAACTGTTCACAGAAGGCATACTTAATTTAAAAGTATTTTATTGGAATTTCAGAGGGAAAAAATAAAGAATCAGATACTTAGGAATAGGGGAAAAGTCCTGTGAATATATAGGGTATAACGTTTATGTGTTTCAGACTAATGATGTAAAAGGAACAAGATGTTGGAAAGCCACAGTGTTTTACTGTAATGTTATAACATTTAGGCAACAATCATGAAAGCTTGGGTACAGTAAAATTTGTGAGTAGGTATCAGATCCTCCCTCTCTCCTTTCCCATATCTTTTGTTCTTTAGCTGACCTGCCCGTGCAGGAGACAGATCCCGTGCTTGCACGTATCATTCTGTGGAGAACAATGTGATGAAGGGTAGTCTTGAAGAAATATAGGAAAATTCTGGTCTTTTCCAGTGTTTAGGTACGCCAGATGCTTAGTCTACGTGTAGATTAAGGCATCCAGACTCTTGGACTAGCAGGCTTTATGAGGTTCTTGATTTCCATTTTGTAGGGATCAATCCCTCTGAGGAGCTCAGCAGCCCTTGCACGAAGCCATCTTAGAAGCCTGCAAGTCTTTGAGTCTCTGGACTAAGAAAATTTTCACCAGGGAGCAGCCCCAGAACCGTAAATTATGTTTTCCCCTTTCTGTTGGTGAACAAAATAGGAACAAGTCTTCTTAATTTCTTTGCTGGTATGTAGTGGTGGACAGCAGTGAAATATTGCACAATATATATTTTTTGCACTGGTTTCCTATCCCACCACAGTTGCACTTGCTTATATTTTACCTTGTCCTACTCATCTGTTATAAGAGCTTTTGAATGGGGTGAATTATCACTAAGGTTATGCGTGCAAAAGAGAGGTTACTTTTCAGGCAATAGCAGCTTAAAGGTCAGATGTGTCATAGTCTGTGATTTGGATAATTTATTTTGTAGCCTATGGTTTTAATTTTGTTATTTCAGAGGTAAGAGGCACCTGATGGATCGATTTTTATTTTAAGAATGTATTTTTGAACACAGCAAGACTATTTCAAGCATTGGAGTCTTTTCTATGTGCAGATATTTCTATTATTTGAAATACCTTGATGAAAAAGTAGAGTTGAGAAGCTAAAATAAAACCTTAGGAAACCTGAATTCCACACAGACTCTGTATAAATAGCTTTTGGAAGTCTAAAAGAGGCATAGAGAGAATGACTTAATGTCATCCTACATTAAGGAGGACTGAAATTATTTCCCTGGTCTGCACTGATCCCTCGTGGTCCTTGCCTGTCAGCTGATCTGATGGGTTATATTTATGACTTTATGATTTACCAGAATGATAATGTCCTCTTCTTTAATACTTTTGTTGCCTGTCTGCCCTACCCTGTTGCCTACCTAGTGGATGAACATATACATTCTTTCACTGACTGGAAGACACTTTAACCAGTCCTTGAATTAAGTAATTTTCATGCTTTCAGTATTAGCTAGAGTGCTACTTTTAAAACCACAGTAAACTCCCCGACTGCAAATTAGGCCTCACAGGTCTACAGCAGGATTACATTTATTTTCTGTCTCAAAAGGATCTATGAGCACAAATACATCATGTATGGGATGTTCATGTACTGTAATAATGGGGAATACATGTACCATTATGAATAATAATATAAATGCATTAGTTATAAAGCAACAAGACACTGAAAAATATGATGTAGAAGCAAAGGGAACAGCAACAAAAGTCCTCTGTTGCCTCTCCTTTTTCTTTCTTAGAAAAACAGTGTTGCTGAAGCTATGATGATTTGTGTTGTCTATTATAGCAGCTGCATTTGAGAAATATTTAGCAAGAGCAAGCCACAAATACATAGCCGTAACTATAAATACCATCAAAGTAAACAGAAAGCTCAAGTGTTGTTTAATAGCTTGTCTCCAGACAGACAGCTTTCACGACTGAATAACTTGGTTTCCCTATTATTGGATTTCTGCCCAAGAAATATTACACCACTAAAACTGTTATGCTCAGTTTTGTCCAAGACAAAAAAGATCATTACAAATTGGGATGAAATTCATTCTCCCTCCCTTGGAAATATTTTGTTTCTTAAATGAGAAAATATCATGTTAAAATGGCTGTATAAAAGCAGTGTCATATTGGTCCAGCTGAACAATAAGGTGGTTGGTTTTTTATTATTATATTTTGGTAGTATAATATGCATTTTCAGCAAAAAGTTTAGGAAAAAAAAAGTTCCCATGTTTTTGGGGTTTTTTGTTAGTTTTTTTTTGTTTTGGTTTTTGTTTTGATTGCTTGTTTGTTTTTTTTTAATTAAATGTATTTTTAAAAACCCATTTACGTTTAATTACAATAATTTATATTAATGTTGTATTATTTTCAGAGTTTATATTAATACTGTATTGATACACAGATATTTTGACTTTATCAAAAATATTTACAGTATGATTTGAACAATGTCACCTGTTTTAGAATGAAAGAAAGAATCAGAACGACAAATATTGCATGGATTCCTCCCAGTAACATCTCTGTCATTTGCTTATATTCTGAATGTAGAAACTAAAGTTTAGTATCACTAAATAATCTATATAGTGTTCTCTTCAGAGTTTGGGAACATATCTGTTTGTGGACATAAAACATTTCATTAATGAAATTTGGCAATTTTTGTTAAAACAAATGCCATATTCCTAAGGGCAGAAAATGTCTATGTTCCTTATGTAAATTGCATTCAAACAATCAATATGCACCCCTAATAATATTAGAAATGGTGTTTAATGCAACCAGCTATCTATTAACATTAAAATTAATTTTGTCAAGACACTTCAAAGAGGTGTCTGGATATGTGACATAAAAGCAAGCCATGTCATTTTATGTGTGATGCAAATTAAATAATAGTATTTTTTAAACCATCGTTATTTTGTTTTAAAAATGAGTCTGGAATCAGTTTTCCTACTGCTAGTAACTGGTAACGGGAACCATTTTTGGAGAACGGTAATGAAATCACATTTGGGCTCCAAAGAATAAGGGCAAAGGAATGGTTATTTACTGTAACTGAAGCTTGAATGGATCTACACTAAAGAAAAAAAAATTAAAAAAAAAATAATCAAATGTGCCTCTTCACAGACAGGTCACAGGTGCCTCTCTAGGGGGAGAGGATGCATGCAGTGAAGGAATGGGCTTCTATTCATACAGTTTTCATAATGTTTTTTATGTAAAAAATAAATAAATGAATAAGTAATTAAAGTATTTTCTACATCAAGATTAGAGAGAAAAATCTAAGCACCAAAAGACCCTGAACTAGCAAGGAAATTAATCTACAGACCACCAGAAAATCAGAGTCCATGAAGTGGTTTAGTTCAGAATGATAATTCTAAGTGGAAGCAGATAAAGTGCTACATAGTAAACTCTACCCAAACTGTGATCGATGTTAGGTTAAGAAATGTTTAAAATACTGCTAGATAGCCAGGAAGAGACTGAAGAAGCCAGAGCAAGAAATCAGTCCGGGCAGATAGTTTTGAATAGGCATGGGTTGACTCTTCAGAAATTGTATTTCCTACAAGAGCTACGTTCTTTGCAGCTGTTGACTGATTAGCAAAGCCATATATTATGTCTGCATGGGTTTTCTTTGTTTGGTTTGTTTTTGTTCTTTAAATTACATACATCTAGAAACTGATTCCCTGTTTTGTAGGGATCAGCGTTTAAAGTATGGGCTCCCTCTGCCTGTATGTTTGAAGCTTGCATTAAAAGGTTGATTTGATCAAACAGCATGATAAATTCTCATTATTACTTTATCTTCTTCTCAATATAAAAATATATACATTGTATTACACTTCTTTTATGTAAGAAAAGACTAAGTTTTAAAAATTGAAGACCAAATACAACTTTGTGTTCTCTCATGTCTGCTCTGGTGCAACATTGTATTGTCTTAGGGTTAATAGGACTATTTGGTAGTGATTTCAAGTGCAGTAGTGAAACAGAGAAGTGGAACAGGTGTCAGCATTTTGGACTTAATATGTTTCTTAGTGTAGGAAAAAAAAATTATTATGATTTGATTTGTTTGTCTTTTCCTCTCTTGCTCACACAGACATAACATCTAAGATTCCTCTTTTTTTTTTTTTTTTTTTTTTTTCCCCCTCAGTGACTTGCATATTTGAATGAACTATCTTTTGAAAAGTTTGGATTTGGTTTTCCTTTGAATGAAAGTTATATTCTTCTTGTACAGTAGGACATCACTCATAACATAGCCTGACCCTGGCTATTATAAAGAGCGAACAATAAAATGATAGCTTTATTTTTCCAAATTCTGTACCTTCTTAATTGGTACATTCTGTCCTTCCCTACTGTGCAAAGTGCAGTGCAAGGTATATGAATATTGACCTCTGCTGCAGAGTTGGTGTGTCATTGTACTTTTGTGTCCTTCTTTAGAAGGGTAAATGAAGTAACCCCTGCTTTCATCTCAAAATATTCAATTAAAAAGATAGCAAGCAGTTTCAGTGAACAAGATCTTTATAATAATCTGTGATAAATAAGTTAGTTTTGAAAAAGATCTGAAAAGAGAGTAGGTGCTGAATTTCTGTGAGTAATGACCAGTAATCTGTAAAGAACCCTGCGTGACAAAGGTAGTTACTGCATGCGTTTAGGGAACCAAGAGACCTGAAGGCAAAAAAATCTGAGATGGCAGATTAATTGGTAGCAGAAAGAAAAAGTCACACCACTGCCACATTCAGCTTTGGGATGTAACAATGCCTGAAACTGGGTGAGAGAGACACACATAATACAAAGGTGGTGGTAGATGTCAGACACATCTCTGAAGCATGTGACACTGTTGCAGTTATCTAAAACAAAATCATCAAGTGCAAGGGACTTGTTAGAAATGGATTTTCTCCCTTGGGGAAAGGAAGGCATCAAAGTCTGAAAAGAGCTGCTCCCATGAGCTGATGTATTCAGAGGAGAGGGCAATGTTTGTTATGCATCCCCTGCTCTTGCGCATACACATTTCAGAGATGCCTGTTCCCGACTAAAAACAGCTTGCTAAAACAGAGGTCTTGCTAAGGTAAACTTGATATTCATGCTCAGAATGGTCTTACAAAAACACTACAGTTACCTTACTCTACGGTTATTTGTCAAAATGGGATATATAACAAGTTTCCAACTGGCTGATTCACATTATGGTGAAGTTTGCATCTGAAGATCTGCAGAGTTTCCAATACCCTAACACTAACCAGCCCCCAAGAATATTGATATTACAGACAAGTGGTTTTCCTTCTCAAATTTCTTCTCATTTTCTCATTCTTCTAAGAAAGCAAAAAATAAATATCAGACTGTTGATCTAGCATCTTCTTTGGGGCCAGGATTGTTCAATCCAAAAATAAATGAGGGAGCACACATTGTAAGTAGTCACTCCTTCCTTGCTTCCCTAGAGACTTCTGAAATCTCATGTTTACCACGCAGAGGTGTTTTTCATTATCTAAAAACTTCAGGGAATATTATCTTGGCTTGATGAACTATTCACTCTGTGAATTTGAGACTAGTCTGCCATATTTATTTGTACTTACTGGTGAATTAAAAAAGAATACATGATCCTCGTTTATGATATTAGACAAACCGACTCCCTGAAACAGCTGAAAATGAGTTCTTTTCTATTCGTTGAGTAAATCAACCTGATACACTCTGCGAGGGTTTTCCCTGCTCCTGGTAGTCCTCTACTGTTAGTTAAGCACACGATTGAAAGCAAGTGATTGTGTTTATGTGTAGACAATGAATCAAAACTAAACCTGAAAGAAGTACAAAAGGCCTCCTGTAGGCCAGTGTTTTAGAATAACTGCTCATATATGGCTATACAGGCTTTCTCTCCTTTTATTAAAAACCTATTTCCTTCAGGGAGTGAATAATGCCATCTAATGTCAGTGCATTTCTGTTGAGATCTCATCACACATGTAATTTACTAAATTATATCACCTTTGCATGACAGAAACTTGCTGGGCATTTTATTTTGTGCTCTCGGCAGAATAAGAGTTTTTTAATGTGTCAGCCGCTGTGATTCTTCAGTCTGCTTTAACCCTAATTCCATTCTGATCTGGGAGATGTAGGTCAAAGAATTTCACATGCAATTATGGGCCATGCTTGCCTTACTGGTCTTGCCAGGACAGCTCATAGGAGTAGCCCAGCTCCCCTCTGCAATGGTGGCAGCAGACAACATGGTCTAAGCAATGCCACCTGGTCTCCTGTGGAGCAGCAAGTGAAGATCTGTTTTGTTTTGTTGATTTTTTTTTGGTATTCCTGAAGAAGGTTGTCAGTGGAATTACTTTAATAGACTAATTCTTCATTACAGAGATATATTTAGACCATGCCCAGCACTGAGGGCCTTTGTGTCAGCATTTTGTTGCTACGAGAGCGGTGGAAGCATCCCCTGAAGGCTGTGCTCCTGTGCCCTGGTTTATGCATCACTTATTGCATCAGGTTTCATTAGGTTTCTGACAAAAAAACTCCTGATATTATTAGTTGATATGGAAAGCTGGGTGTCTAGATCTAGACTTTTAACTGCTTACATATTATTTCAACTTTGCTAGGGAAACTATAACACAGGTTGTTCAAAACTATTGCCAGTGCTAACCACTTGTACGTCCCTCTGCCAGAGCAATTGCTGGAAATTTATCAGTCCTGGCATTTCATTTTAGAGTTACGCATAATTTATTTAGCCATCAAACAAAATAGATGATGCGAGTAATCTATTATATTCAAATAAGACACTTTTGGTTTTGAAGGTGGTAGGTGTAGATTTTTTTTTTTGTTGCCTAAGCAATTGATATAGACCTACATTGATATAAGTGTTTGGTTTTATTACTTTATCCAGACAGTGTTATGCAAATTCTGAGATTAAAAGTTACAATGCATGGGAACCAAACCAATAAGGATGAAAACCAATTGCAATTGAGTGACCAAAAGTAAATTTGGTTCAGTTAGTAGTGAAGATGAAACAGGTAGTATGTACCTACAAGCACCATCTAAAGCAACACCTCCTAAGTAACTATTAAAACTATCTTTAAATATTAACTTCAGGTTTTGTGAAAAAAAATTAAAAATCTCCAGTCCATGCATGTTTACTCAGTAGGTGAATTAAACATTACAAGTGTGTAGTATGTGCAGGTGTATTAAGTGTTTTTAAATCTTTGCTAGACGGAGACTTCGAAAAATATTAGTGAAATGAAGCGTGATGCCAGTGAAATCTTTGACTTTAAATTGATCAGTCAAATGACGGGGGAAGGACAGGCACATAAAGAAGAATACTTCATTATTCTCTCCATCAGCTTTCTCCTGGCTGACACTCAGATAACTCACCATCTACTGTTCCACAATCCACTGTTTCTTTTTTTTAAAAAAAATATACAAACATATGAGCATAATTCTCCACAGATGTCAGGGAAATTGTGCCAGTGCTGAATCTGTCTCCATTTTTTTCCCCATTGACAATGGTTTATGAATTTGAAGCAGGAGTGAAGTTTTAGAACAGCCTTATGGAAACACAACACAGTCCTGCTGGCATAACTTCATTATCTCCAATTGAGTTTGTAGAAAGTGAATTTTAGTACAGACTCTTTAATTATTATTTTCACTTAATAACAGCCTTCATAATTTAAGCAGCTGTGCACACTTTACATTTCCAATATGGGTTTGGTGCAACTTTCTTTACTTGTAGTATTGAAAGACTCACACATTTTCATGACTTAAGGGGTAAAAATGTTTAAAAAATTGGTATTTGACAAAATTTTTGAAACAACGGGGTTACAAAGAACATTCCTCAAGGCCATGCGTTATATACCTGTATCTTGGTTGGAAACTTACATCATACTGTATTATTAGATAATATGTATGGTACAAAACCAGATTTTATTAAACTTTCTTCATCCTATCTTCAAACATTGTCAACAAGAAAGTGCTTTACACACACTGTTGGACTTTCATCATTATTAAGTCCATACATATAGATAATTATGAAGCCCATATATGCAGATACATTTGCTGTTCTGTACAATTTTGCTGAAAAGATGTTATAGAAAAGATTACACACACTAACTAGTCTGCTAAAAATCAAGCTAATTCTTAGAGTATTTGACCAATACCATGTGAAAATTTAATGACATACCAAGACATCATACAAGTAGATTAACAACCTAAACAAGCATAGACATTTAGGCTATGGATTCCAATTTGTCACGTGAAAATTCTCTAATATAGTTCTGTTTATATTCTAATATATTCGATAAGTGTGAAATGCCATTCTTGAAAAAACTTTGGTTGGCACAAAGATATAAGAAACGTTGACTGCCTACCATTTTAAGATTTGCTATTTTTCTCTTGGGCTGAAGTGATTTTTATGGTATTTTTGACTGATGAGTGCTCTCTGCAAAAGTATTACACAAGGAGATAACAAAATAAGATTTGAGTTCTTTGAGTGTTATGAAACAGATGTTCATCATGAAATGATCTCAATTTTTGTTGTACTGAATGTCAGGGTGCCTTTTATTGAGAAAAGGGGAGTGAAGAGCTAATTTGTTTATAGTAGCAGTCTAGCTGTGGTCCAAATTAAGACAAAATAGAAAGAATTACTTCTTCAGGGTGTATACCTCTGTGTATCCTGGTGCCATAGAATTGCTCTGTGAATTGTCCGCTCCTAGATCACAAATACTATTAGTTGCTTAATTTTGCAGTTCCAGATTTTACTTGGTTCTTGCTAAAAATTTTATTTGTATCATTAGGAGATTTTCAGAGGATGCAATGAGTGGAATTGGGGCATAACATTTAATTAAGAAATAGCAAACCCACTTGAGACCACTGTCTTAAATGTTCTACATGCATGATAGTAGGGCGCAATTTAATCATAATTTTGTAATTAAAGAATATTATGTTTTCTGAGTGTTGTCCGCGTTAAAGCCCCATTAAAAAATAATTATATCCTTGCACAGTATTTTTGCAACAATTTTCTTGTCGTTAATTTTTTATTCTGCATTCTGCTGCTGATCATATATATAGGCTTCATTCTGCATAAGCAGTGTTAAGGACAGAAGCAGTTATGTGTATAGTCAGATATTCATTGCAAATGAGTTAACTTTGATCACGTCGATAAATAACACAACTAAGAGGCAAATTATAGTTTCCAGCATTAATTGCAGCCTGTCCATATGTAGAAACCATATGGTGGTATATGTAACATTTATGCTCATTATACTCAAAAGGCTCAATAAAATCAACCTACAGTATTTAAGAGCAGAGTATAAACACTACAAATGGCCATAGGAAACCAGTCATATATAGTACTTTTTACTGAATCCATCCCTGGGGTTCGCAGAAAGGTATTTGCAGAATATTAAAATGACCTCCCTAGACCACAAGAGCGTGGGTATAGATGAGAATTGTTTTGATTGATTAGCCAATTACCACAAAGTACTGTAGTTTATACCCTGCATATTAACAGGAGACAAAGAGAATTAAAGAACTGTAAATACATCAAAAGGAATAACTATGCACAGTTAAAAAAAAAAGAAAAAAGGCTTTGGAAGTCATATTATTCTGGTTTGCCATGAATATTTTGTGGTTTGGTGAGAGAAGGATGTTTCTTTGCTTATTTATTTATTGCAGTATTTGCCACCTTTGCTTTCATTTCATTCCTTCTGACTCTTCTATTTGTTTTTCTGCTTAGCTTTTATCTTAGCATCAGAGCCCGTGGCGGTACTCTGATAACCCTGAAGCCATCCACAGGCTTCTTCTTTTAACAGGATGCGAATGCATGGGTAGAGTGCCATTGCTACAACTTCACACAGATCTATTGCCAGTTTTATGTTAAAAATCTTTTCCTTGGGCCAAGTCTCAGTTCTCCTTGTGAATATGGTGACTCTTTTAACATTACTCTCTGTGGTGCTAAGCAAGTGCAGAAGTCCATAACTTTAATGTTGTCTTCATTATGATACAGATTTAGTTCAGATAATATTCACTCTAATTTTCCCTTTTAATAATCATGGACTCCTTAAAATTGTGAAATATTTGAGCGTATCATATAGCTTTTCAATCCTTTCAATACATTCTGTGTGTTTGGAACTGAACCCCACTTGTTATAGCAGGACACAGATGACTGTTAAAGAAGTCATACATGCTCAATGCAGCTGGGAATTTGGTTTCTTGATATCTAGGGAGAGGCTGATTCTGTAATATTTTTTTGTTAAAGGTTTCAGGGTCGTAGAAATAATGTTATATTTGTCTAAAATATTTCTTTGAACAGTTAGCAGAAGTTAACCTCCAAAACTTTTGACATCAACCCACTGAAGAACACTAACTTTAGAAATAAATTTAAAATTAAGAGAAAGCCTAAAGCCAATATTACCCTCAGACATTTGTCTGAGAGTAAATAACAGAAGATGTTATTGGCCTGGAAATCTGGTAGAGATAGGAAAGTATGCATTTCTTTCTTTTGTGTACACATTGTTCAATATAATGAGTTTTTTATGGTAAGTGTGCTGCATATTATTTTCAGACTATGAACAAATAATATTTACAAAGCCCAGTTTTGAATTCTTGTATTGCTACCTCTTTTTATGAATAATATTATAATTAATTTAGTGATATTACTTGCTATTTACAACATCTCATCTTCTAAGCAGAGGGATTTAAAACAACATAGAGCTGAATAGATTATTTTATATTTAATTTTGATTTGATGTGTATATTTACTATTTGGAAAACTAGCTGTTGAAACAGTTTGATGTGATAAGGTACGGACACATGATTTCTTTTTCTCTCATATTTACTTGCACTTGTGTTATTAAAAATAAAAAAGAAAAAAAGGAAAAGAACCCACATATATTACTTCCAGAGTCTGTGCCAAACACAGGCTAAGATTAAACACTCTCATTTGGAACATGTTTATTTGGGATTTTACAAGGTCAGGTTATAGAAGCTCTTCAGTGATGAAACAACATGAAAAGGCTGTTTTCAATTACAGGAATATATTTGTAACTCCAGAGAAAGAAGAAAGAAGTACAATTTAGAACACCATCTCATTATGCATTTACAAATACGAAACTAAATTAAAATACCAGATCAAGCCTAGAGAACCAGATGAATTATTATGAAGAACAAATCCTGCTACATTAGCTGCAACAAAAGGCAATTAATGAATTCAAGGGAAATTAGTCAATTCAAAAACTCTGCAAATATACTTTCCTACTCACTAGCTCTTCCATACCACCTAGTGCCTAACCCTGATTCTGCATTTCTTTGTGGTTATCCCAAAATGTGTAATGGCAGTCAGAGCTATGAAGGCTCATTAGCCAAGGAGCTAAGCAAATTATTTGGGGTCTGGAATATCTCTGCAATTTAAGTTTTATAATGCCTATGTGTCATATGTTTCGGATTTGAAAAATATGTTAGGCAGCCTGAAATCTCTGAGAAGCAGCAGCAACATGTTGTTAGCACCCCACCAGCCACATTTATTTTGCTTGCAGTATTTGTTGTCATGAAAACATGCCACATGGACATCCTGTTCCTTCAAAAGTATTCAAGGCCTTTTCAGCTCATAAGCATTTAACCCCTAAAGCATTCTTTGCTTTTTAAATTAGAAATCTTTTTCATATGTTAGAGAGCTTTATAGTATAGGTAGGCAACATTCAGTTTCAGTGATCAGTACCAGGCTCACAGAACTGTTTTGAGCTGCTTCCTTCTGAAACTGCTGGTGCAAAACAGTAGCAAAAGCTGCCAATCCTCTGCTTCATCTGGAAGCTCAGTCCTAAGCTTGCAAATACATTTATTTACAAGAAAAAAAAAATGAAAAAGGGTATTATTAAAAGGTTAAGGTTGCCTTTGAGTTGTTCTGTACTGATGCTTGGAGTAGTTTCTGCTACTCATTAACACCATTGTTCAGGAGGGGCAATTGTTTTTGAGCAACCATGACTCTGATTTGTATGGATATTCCTTCTCTGAGAATATTTAGACTTGGTGCAACTCATACCTATTGTATAGTAAACTTAAGCCATCTTATTTTCTGCAGAGTATTTGTCCTTTTGAGAATGAAAACATCTTTTACTTTTGTGGCATCACAGCTATTCTGACAATTCTTTTCCATTCTAAAATAGAAAAGTTTTCACAAGGAAGCACATTGATTCCTAAGTTATACTATATTGTTGTGCTTTATGCTTCTACCAGACCTTGGAGATTTTGCCAGAAGTTTTGAGCAGTACAAATGCTCCAGAGTTTTGTTTTCCATGGACAAATAGCAAGTCCTTTCATCCTTCCCTAATGCTGATCTTTAATAAGAGACTAAATGCAGATCAACACCTCATGGAGCAATACTTTATTCAATATGTATCTAATAAGTTTTTTGCTAAATTGCTGAATTGAGAATAACAGGAACCCAGCCTCCATAAATTGGTGTTTTAGCTTCAGCTGAGAAGCTATCTACTGAATAATAATTATAAAGAAAAAAAAAAAAAAAAAAAAAACAAAACCAAAAACAGCAAGCAGAAGCAAGAGAATAGCAAGGTTCAGCTGCTCCATGAGGTAAAATGTAAGCAGGAGCCATTGGTGACAGCAAAGCAGTAAGGACCAATGTCCTCACCATGCAAACGTGCAGACTGGCAGCACCTGAGCAAGGAGGACAGAGCAGGACCAACAAGAGGAGACAGGTTTGGGCAACAGCTCCATGATGGCCATGCAATGCCACAGAGAGAAAGCAAGACCAAGTCCAAGCTCTAAGTCATGTCAGCAAGGCAAGGATCAGCAAGGTACAGGAGTACCCGTGTCGTAGCACAGAGAAGGTCTAAGACTGAGGGTTGCAGACCATCCTGGTGTATTCAAGATGCTGAAAACAAAAGCCAAATTTACCTTGGAGTGAACCAAATCCATACTCAGGTTTTCCACTGATACATGAAAAAGTAGGAGGGGAGGAGAGAAAGGCAACACACCTGCCCCAGCTCGACTTGTCTCACTTATGCTGAATATTCATAAAGAAACCAGGAAAGCTAATTTCCAAAAAATGTCAGTGCTTATGCTACTCATGTTTGGCACAAATAAGTAGGTGGTGCAGCATATGTATAGGATGTGTGAGTTCCAACTTTCAGCTCTTCTCCTTCGCAGAATTTAAGGCTACATATCCTACCTCTCAGGCTGTTCCCTGGTATGTCATACAGAGTAAGAAAAGGTATGTCATAGTGTTAGATGACCTAGTGCGGGCAGCAAGGCAAAAGTATGTTATCTTCATCAGGTAACTTGGCCTGTTCCTCTAGATTTCCTGATTCATGCATTTTGAATGCATTTGGGAAAAAGAATAATTTCATGATCCTAAGAAGTTCACAGCTGTTTCAGAAGACTGCTTCATGGTGATAACAATTTCAGCTTTATTAATCCAAGAAGATTTGGTATTCTAACAGGTACTGCCCTTCCAGGAGCTAAATAAATGCTTACATAAATGCTTCAGCTAACAAGCCAGAGCCAGCCCCTCTAATTTTAATATCCAGAAAAGTGTTCTCAGTGGAAATTTACAATATAAGCAGACTAACTGCCTTAAAATATATAAAAAAGTTATATATTGATACTGACGGTTTGAGCACTCGCAAATTCTTTTGTTCATGTTTTCTTTAGAGATTTTTTCCTCCTTCCTGCCAATGAATGATTTCTGCTTTTATTTTGCTCCTCTACTATATCAAAACACGTATAATAAATTGAAAGGACCTTAATTTACATGTAAGTTCAACTGCTGATCTTGAGGATCTTAATTTAAATGAGAATTATACTCCCTGACTTGTTCTTATTAATTTAGGATGAGAATGCTAAGTCTTTTCTTTATTTAAGTTACTCACTACCTCTTAAGGAGAATAGAATATTTCACAAATTCATGTAAATTATTTTAATAATCGCCTTTTGCTTTAGATGGTATGGGTATGCCTAATATTATTGAAAACCAGAGGAGAGAGGTGGAAAAAGGAGGCTTACTTAAAAGTCCCTTCTGTTTTCTATCTGATTTTATTATTTTTTCCACTTATTTTGAAAAAAAAATTAATCTGTCAGAGGCTAACGGAAGGATGCACAAGTTAAGAAGTATACTCATCAAAATGAAAATTAGATTTCTAGGTCTTTTCCAAGAAATTTCAGCAAGTAAAACTTGACATATTGTCAGCATGCATTTTTTTTAAAGAATTCTCTGATAAAAGCAATTGAGAGTTCAGCCAAAAATGTAAACAAAGCAAAAAAAATAAAATTAAAAAAAAGGAAAAAAATAAAACAAAATGGAAGGAAAAAAAGGGTACACTCTTTGCTATGATTTATTGGAATATTTACAAACACTAAATATGTTATCTATTCTGTGAACATATATTAAAGTTCAACATCTGACTCTTTGTTCTGATACGATTTACTAAGTAACTGCTTCCCTGTCCATGTTACACAAGAACATGCTGTTATACAGCACACGTTTCTCGATTAATTCAACATCTGTCACAATTTCAGACCACTGAATTTTGATGAACAATGATAAAACAGAATCTTTGATGGCTTCACAGGTATAGAAGCCTGCTTTTCTCATAATAATTTTCCTTATTTCTCTAGACAAATTTTCCCATTTTCTTGGTCATCAAATCGTACATCTATAAGTCTCAACAATACTTAACTGTTCAAGGAAGAATACGGGTTAGCCTATTTTTGGAGGGCATAACCCTCTTCAGTTTTGAATTTAATTTTTTTTTTTTGACATTTAATTCTAAATCAATGTACATAAGTACATTTCTAGCAGATTAGAGTTATTTAGGTAGCTTCTGGAACAGACAACTTCTTTAATATTTCTTAGTTCTCTTATTGCTAGAAGGATCAAAAGAAATTTACCAAGATTATATTTGATTCAGAAAGTGTTTTTGAAGAAAATCTGCTCAGAGATGAACTAGATGAATGTTTTGTTTTCATAAATGGTGACATCTACTATAAACATAGTGCTTTGGATGAAAATTTGTTCTGGAGTTTAGTACATGTCCAGAAAGAACTGTAAATGATCACTTCATATAACATTTACCATTTACAGCAGAGAATTTGAAACCACTGATGCAAACATAATTTTTTAACAGTAAGGGTGGACCAGAGTGGATCCCCCAGGGTGTTTGTTTCCAGTTACAACCTGTTCCAGCTTGTTGTAACCTATTTACCTGTGCAAGGCCCATGTGTGCATTTACTGTAATAATAGCTCTAAAAGATCTAAAGGTAAAAAACAGTGCACAACAGCATCTGGGAGAGAGGAGTGAGAATATGTGAGAGAAACTACTCAGCAGACAGTTGAAGTGAGGTGAAGAAGTCAGTGAAGAAGGAGAGGGAGGAGGTACTCCAGGTGCTGGAGCAGACACTCCCCATTCTCTTCATGGGAGAAGAGAAAAACACAGTGATGCAGGCTGTGCCCCTGCAGCCCATGAAGGTCCACAGTGGAGCAGATATCCACACTATGGCTTGTGGAGGAGCACACACTGGAGCAGTCTGTTCCTGAAGGATTGTAACATATGGAAAGGGCCCATTCTGGAGTAGTTCTGGTAGAACTGCAGCCCACAAGGGGGACCCCACGCTGGAGGGTGGGAAGCACGTGAGGAGGAATAAGCAGCAGAGGCGAACTGTTACGAACTGACTGCAACCTCAATTCACCATCCCCAGGCACTGTCCAGAGAGAGGAGGTGGAAGAGTCAGGAGTGAAGATAAGTCTGGAAAAAAAGTGAGGGGAGAAAGTGGTTTTAATTTTATTTTATTTCTCACTATCCTACTCTGTTACAATTAATTCACAATAAACTAAGTTAGTTTCCCTGTTTTGTCCATGATGGTAACGAGTAAATCATCTCCCTGTCCTTACCTTGACTCATAAACTTTTAGTTGTATTTTCTTCTCCTCTCCTGTTGATGGAGGAGGAGTGATAGAGCGGCTTGATATAAAATACAAAAAGTCTTCCAATCTTGCTTCCAAAGAGATATGAAAATGTAGGTGATTGTTTAAGAAGCTTGTTTTCTTACAGTATCTAAGCCAGGTATCTAATTTTAGATGAAGTTAATACAGCTTTTTAAGGTGTTCATTAATGTGTGAAGTTGGAACTGAGTGTCCCTGATTGTGCTTATTTCAAGACAAGAATCAGTAGAATTTGGGAATGAAAACTTTGCATGTTATTGGAAAATGCCTTTAAAAACTCTGTGGCCTAAGGTGTAATTTTTAGTTTTGCTGGTGAATTCTCTCCAGTTACATGACTGATCAGTAACCTTAATTTCTAAATTTTTTCCTAATCTGAATGCTTTCTTTAAAAAGTGTAGGCGGTCTTGAAATTGAATTGTTAGGTCATGATTGCCTAAAGTTATGTGGGAAAAAGGTTCATTCTTTGAGAGGTAAGATCATTTACTTCCAGGGGAAAAATAAACAACTAAGTATCTGTCCTTAAGTCTGTAATTTTTTGAATTTAGAACATTTTTCCTACTCATGTGTCCTGCAGTGCTGGATAGCAAATACATTTCTGCATTTTTAATTCTTTTTGAATTACTGTTCCTGCCAATCTAGCATGAATTATTGTGCTTCTCAAACATAATATCATTCCATTTTCATCCATTCCAGAAAGCTGCAGGTTTGAAACAATGTGATAGGATGTATAAAAGACTTTCTGACGTTCCTACTGTAACCTATTGTAACAGTCTTGGACAAGATGGAAAGAATGATAAGTAGAGGATAGAGATCAGAGGGAAATAAAAGCAGCAACTGTGCAGGAGAACATCAGAACAAAAGACATGTCTTATTGGGTCAGAACAATAATCTATTTATCTGTCTTTAACATTTGTGATAGGACATACTATCCTGGAAGACACGAAGAGCCAGGCCCTTTTTCTGATTTATACCCATCATGCACTGCTAATATCAACAACTGTTGTTACAGAAATATTAGAAGATACATCTATGAGAAGGGAAGATGAAAAATTAATAGTTCAGTGGTTTCTTGAAAAATATAAAATGGAGTTTTTTAACTTATTTGAAAACTCTTTTACTCCTAGGTCCAGAAACTGCTTATCACAGAGTAGAAAAAGACTCTTCCTTTTGTGGGATGTGTCTTGTCAAATGTCAAATGAACAAGCATGATATAATGCATGGCGTAGTAATGTTAGGTATCTGAAAAGTATCTGTTTATTCCCAGCGGACAAGAGTTGGATAAGCATTCCCAACCCATTTTGCTCAGCTAAATTTAATCTCTTAGACCTATAACACGCTTTTGAAAATCACAGTTTTCTTAGATATTTTTTTTTTCTGTTTGTGGTTTGTTCATGAATAACTGAACATCTTTCCTTCAGAGCTGTGACTGTTACATTAAATGAGTCAATGCTTTTTAGATGAATGGGTAAGTTGCATTGACATTTAATTTCTGTTACATTTTGTCAATATAATAAATGCCCCTGATGTTTACAGAAAAATGAATCCTGAACATTTTAATATATATTGAAGTCAATGGAAAGATGGTTTTTGAAGGAAGGAGCAGTGACATAGGATGGTTCTACCTGAGAAGATATGTAACAAGTCTTTCTTGACATAAGGAAACAATTTCAAAGCTTTTAATCCAAGGAACAGATAAAAATGTCAGAGGTAGAAGTCAATGTAAATTACTGGCCAAAGCAGATACATACTATCCAAACATGTAAATTAGTGGAAACAGAAAAACAAGACTATTTATTTTAAAAAATATACTTATTCACTTAAAGATGCCATTTATTATAATTCTGTTATTGCTTTATTGCATAGTTACTACCAGTTTTTCAAATTAATGTTTTTGTACATTCTTATCTCTGAAATTTTCAAAGCAAATATGTTGGGTAAATCTTCAGTTCAAGCTGAGTATACAGCCACTAATGTGACATTGCCTGGAGAAAAAAGCATCATTGTTGTGCATGCTTTGGGATACGGCTCTTCTTCACTTACTTAATCGAAGGACATTATCGTCAAGTGTGTTCTCACAAGGATCAAGTGTTTTCACAAGAAGGAATGACAACATGGTACAGTAGAAACTAAAAAGTTAAAAGCCAATATAAACCACTGATCAAAGGAGAGAAATATTGTCAAAGAGGAAATGGTATTTTTATTGAAAAGACTGAGCTGCTTATGTAGAGGAAAAGATAATTGTGAGATACCTTTTAGAATGCAGGAAAAAGGTTTTTTTTTCTTTCATATAAAGAAGATTTGGGTTTATTGCTGCTATCTTTATTTGTTTTGCACATTACCCCCCGTTCCACTCCCCGAAGAAAAAGCATTTAAATGGTTTATGCTGAAACATTTCTATCTTGCAAGATAAACTTGGTGGTTGATATTTAAATATTTGTATCAGTATTATTCTGAGGTCAAAAACTTGTGTTATGTTTTTAGATAAAATACTAATTTCTTAGAAAATTATTACTGGCATATATAAAGCTTAAAAAAAAAATTTAAGTGCATCATGTTCCTTGTTTTATGATAACATTTTTATTTATTTCTTAACTGAGTTTGGTGAGAAAAAATGAATTTTCACTCTGAATAAGTACTGATCAGAAGAAAGAAAGATATTGAGTTATAATTGTGGCAAGGAAAATGGATATAAGGTCACTAAAATAGGAAGAACGAAGTACATGGAAGGCTTAAAGTTAAATAAGGACTATTACAGGAAGCTAAAGACAGTGGAAGACAAAAATAGTTTCTTGCCTTTCTGAGGTGAGGAACTATCCTCACCTCGACATCCTATAAATGTTATGTAATTTCCAGTTTTTGCTTACACCAGTAAGTAGCACATTCTGGTCTTTCCATTACTGAAGCTGCCATGATACATTGGAGATTCCTTGGTTCAGAAGTGCAGATTCCTGCAGCAGACTGGATGGTTTGAGTCGAACCATGGAAACAAACAAAAAATAATGACTGATATTTAAGCTTGTGCACTGATTTACTTGGAGTTTTGCCATAAATCTTGGATATGTCACCAAGCTAATCTTGATGTTCAGCCTTCTGAGACACTCCTCTAGTAATCGATCCACTAGTTAAAGTTTGAAAATCAAACAAATAATACTGCTCTATTTTTGAATCCTTCTTATCCATCCAGATAAGCACATCTGATACAGTTTAGATACATTTGGTGTTGGCCTGAAGCGTATACGTAGCCTTGGTTACCTCTTACGATGCTTTCCACCTCTTTGATCCTTCTTAAAAGCCACTCTTGTATTAAGATCAAAGGCTATGTACTGATCATACATGCTTAGACTTAAAACCTATCTAAAAGTCATCACCATGACAGAAGATAAAACATAAGTCAAAGATTCAGTACTTTTTCATAAACACTTTTCTCAGTGTAAACATTTCTAATAATTATATTTCCAATTAAAAGTATATGCATCTAGTTGTGGCTTCAACAGACTTTTTTTTTTTTTCCCTGAAAAGTGTTCTCATAAGCTTTTCTTCTAATTACAAAGCACTTAAGTTTAATGCAATTTAACAGGTGAAAGAGTGATAGTTTGATAAGTTTTTTTAAGAAATCCTAAATATACTATTGAAAATACAGCACTGTATAATGCAATTATACAATCTCTGCTCTGCAAAATTTTGCTCTTGTGAACAAAAATGTTAGCAAAACATTATCATCTTAATTATTTCAATTTTACTTTTTCATCTAATTATGAAAGTGAAATTTATCTTTTTCAATTAACCCTTTGGCATTAAATGGCTTCCAAACACTTTGCAAGAATCTGCTCTATTGCAGCAAATAATGGAATGCAGAAAAGTCGTTTCTATCAGATAGCTACTGTTACCTTCTGTGCATAAACTTATTTTTTTAAATAATTATTTTCTTCACTCTGGAATCTAATTTGAATCATTTTGAAATGACAATTATTATGAATTGTGTTAGCATCTTTTGTTTCCTGACACTAATGTCGTTATCTTTACGGACTCTCCTGTCTAACCTACAATAGCTCAATGCTAGGAATACATTTAAATATATTACTCTCTTTTTATAATTACATATTTGATTTTTTTTACAAAGTATGGATCCTATTATGAATCACCAAGTATATGAAAAGTTATCCTTGGTTTTCTTTTTTGTAGTTATTGAAACGAGCCAATGCTGACAGTGGTTAAATTGGCAGATTCCCAGGGGTGAGGCATTATTACTAATGGCTTACATCATAAATGTTAAACTACTTGAGATAAATTGACAAGAAAGTTGATCAATACATTAATTTGAAATACTGTGAATTCTTAATTGATGCATAGGTAAATGTCTGCATTTGTGCCATACCAAATCATTTGCACTGCAAATAAAGAAAAAAAAAGTATGTATACATATACATAAATAGCTGTGAGAAGGAAGAACACGGAGATGTTCATCTCCTCATTTTAAAATCAAGAAGAAATTAAACTCTTTGTTGGTAGTTCTTTGGTGAGTAAGTACTACCCCATGCAAGCAAGCTGTAAATAATGTTGTATAATAGGAATATAAGATGTGATGCAAGAGTTAATATAATTGTCAAATAGAAGGTTGTCTATCTGTCTTTCAAAGAGGACAAATTCTACTTAGAATTCCTTCAAACTCCAGTGAGCATTTTCAGGATTCCATCTCATTTCCTTATATTGCATCCTTTATCTTATAGTAATACTTAGACTAAAATATATGTTCTCTATATATCTCTCCTTCATCTCTGGTGTCCCAATCTCATGCTTATTTTCTCCCTAAATTGGTGGGAGGGTGTCTCAGATGTATCTCAATGTCTAAAATATCAATTAGCCTAAATATCAATATTTATTTAGCAATTATATATCCTTGTTTAAAATACTAATATAATTAATTAGCATACAGAAAACGAGATGGGGAATAGAGTCTTCAAATTATCTGGAAGTAGAGACAGTATAGGATAATGTATAAAGAATATGCATTTTGAAAGTAGTATAACAGTAGGACACCAAATAATTCAGTGCCAGTGAAAAATTGGTTAGTTGAGACAGAAAGATGTGGTTATGGACAAAATGTATTCTTCCCCGAGCTGATTTGAAGATAGACTGGCATTTAATAAAAAAAAGGCATGATGCATCTCAATGTCTCTCTTAAACAATTATACCTCCTGCTACAATTAAAGCACTTCTTTTAATGCACAAAGATAAAATCAGTGTCATCTGATCAGAATGAACAGTTCCCCTTTAAGTTAAAATTAAAAAGCCAAACATCTCAATAAAACCCACACTGGCTGGACCATATCCAGTATTTTCCCACACTGGTTGTACAGGCTGACTGCTCTGCTGGAGTTGTCCAACCCAACTGCTGGATGCCTCTGTGCTTCCTGTAGAGCCAGCAGGTGGAGAGGTATCTTTACATAAAGCTCTGTAGTCATTTTATGTGTTAACACTTTTTTTTTTCTGTAACATATAACCTTTTTTTCATTATATTTCCTCTTTTATTATAAATCCCAAGTTCATTAAAGGCATCTGCTGGCACAAATACTCAGTGCAACAATAACTGGGAATTTAATCAAGCAAATCTCTTAATTCATTCCTCTCAGCTGTACCTGATTACACAGTATAATATTCCCAGGACAGATTTCCAAAGGTATTTGTGTATTTGATTTCCATTAAAATAATGAAATCTATACAATTTAAATACCAAAACATTTTGCAAAAAATTTCTTAATTCATTATTTATAAGATTCAAATTTACCTTCCATCTTGCATACAACCTGTTGTCCCTAAACCACACAAGTCTGAAAATGCTACAGAAAATCTACATTAAAAAAAAAAAAAAAAAACAAAAAACCAAAAAAGGCCTATTCAACTCTTCCATAATTAAGACAAAACAGAAAATAAAAAATATTGGTAAAATGATGTAGATAAACACATTTTTCTCCTCTGTGTTTTGGGAAAAATTATGTCAGCAAAGTTGCAGTAAAACCTTCTCATTTAGATCAGATTATCAAGTTTCAAATCATATTTTCAGCCTCCTGTTTCTTCATAACACTCCAACTATTACTTTTTTTTTTTCCAGTGGAAAATGAAACCACAATGTCAGTAGACAAAGGCAGAGTTAATCTTCAACACCTAATTTAGGAGCTTCTTATTGTTGAATATGATGCAGGAAAGCTTCCTTGTGTATTCTGTCTAAATCATCAGCCAGGGTCAGTAGATTTCTCTTAGCACATATCTGTGGATTCACCACTGCCAAATGCCATATATTTTATTTTGTGGATACTCCATATATTGAGCTCTCAGTGGCGAACAATCTACTTCTTACAAGCTGATCATAAAAATCAAGACAGAATGTACAATTTTACTCACACAAGTTCATCAAAATTCTGTATTATATTTTTCTTTATTCATTCATATATGTGTGTTTCTATTTATCTTTCTCCATCTCACTGAAAGGGGTGTATCTGTTCAAAATGTTTCATCTGGCAAAATTTGTTGGAAAACCCCAGAAAGGTAGCAGTTGCAAGTAAAGAAAATACTAAATAATTCTATAAGTCAGTGGCAGTAGTCAGGCTTACTGAATGATGTTTTAGGACTTATTCTGAAAATGAAGACTACCATGTCTGTGCCTCATGTAGGTGTGAACACATCTAATCCAAGAATAGGGAATTCAGACTCTTGCTGGTATAAACATACACTAGAGGAGGCCTTGTGTTTTCAGCTGGTTGATGGTTGGAGAGCTGAAAGAGAAACTGGGGAGAAAAATCTAATGTTTCTTTGTGGGGACAAGAATTTATTCCTAGCTCTGTGGTTTCACTACAACTATAAGACATTCTGATGCCAGGGTTTCTTAACAGCTCAACTTTGACATGGTAGTATCAAGATTTCTTCTTCTTCTTTTTTTTTTTAATTGTTTTGTAGGTAAATTGTTGAAAGTGTTAAAAAAACCCTTTGAAATAGAAAATTTGAAATACCAGAAAAATTTGAAATAATAGAAAATTCCAGCTCTACATTCCTAGCACCATCATCATTTACTCAGAAGCACAGCAATCAACGGTTTTTCTATTATTTGATAGGACTGGGATGAAATTTTGATGACTTTCTGGGTTCTGCCTGACAGAATTAAAAAAAAAATAAATGTTCTATGCTTAATACTTTTCAGCCACCACACAGGATGCAGGGACATATAGGGATGAATCAGATCAACAGATGTTTTAAAATACAGTATTTTCAGCATGTCCAGTAGCGTCTTTTATTACCATATTGAGAATAAAAGTATATAAACTATCCAAAGGCTCCTACTGTGTTCTTGAAGACAGTGGCACATTTTACTGGGCGTCTTTCACCTTATTTTTATTTCAGAACACTCAATTAAATTTTCTAATTATCATCTTGAGTGACATGACTTTGGCTTCTTTAGAACAAAGAGTCCAATCACATCAAAAGGGAAGAAAAGCTGGTGTTTTCTTTTTTCCTCTCCTTGCCCTTTGCTGTGTATGATTCGAGTTCAGCAGTAAATGATTTTGAAATTTTTCATGCATATAAAGTTATTATAAACAAGGGCCAAAAGAAAGGTCATTCATTGTGGATTCTGATGACTTTTATTCATATAGTTGTAACAAAAGCAATTGCAGACTGGCTGAGAAGTATACAACTGTATCGAGGGGCACATCTTGAATCTAATGAGCATTATGATTTTAATGAGCAAAGCAAGCAAATCGCTACCCTTTTGGAGAGTTTCAACTGTAGCAGGTTCTTAGTAGGTGCTTTTTAATCAAATTAATTCTGAGCCAAGCCAAAATCTGATTGAGTGCAAAAAGTTGGGGAACTGTCAGGTCAACAAAAAACATGAATAATGGAGTATCACTCTGAGGTCACTGCTGTAAGGACCGTGCCCTCCTTCCTAACCCTATTCCTCTCCTGTGCCTTCCCCTGCTCCTTCCAGCTTCTTCCTACCAAACTCAGAGTTTTGCATGCTGAAATAACAGACGTGATCAATATTTATGGCAACAAAATCTAAGTATGACTGTGAGAGAGAAGGCTGGAGAATGCATATTTTCAGTCCTATGTCTAACACTAGAGGAATTTCACACTGTTCTGTCTGGTTATTAACCAAAGCTGACATAGTCTTCCAAAAGCATCTTTTTGTTGGGTTTTTTTGGTGGATATGAAATGGAATTAAGACAGGTCAGAGTTCGACACATGTTCTTGGGAACGTACTATGTGAACATACCTGCTACTAAGCTGCCTCCAACCAAAGGTTAGTTCTCCCATTTAACAGCTGCCTAATTCTACTCATGACTAAGAACTTCATTGTACAGCTGAGAATATTTCTGATCTTCAGACTGAACTAAAGGCCACCTTCTAGCCAAGTTCAAAGTCAATTTGCATTCGATAATGAATGAAATGCAAAGAATTACAAACCAGCCATTTCAAACCCCTTTGTTCTCTTCTCTGATGCTTCTGCAGCTTGAGAAAAGAAGAACAAATAGATAGCAAATTGAAGAGAGAGAAATGATTAAAAAAACCCCAAAGCCTAGTGATTTTGCACTCTGCCACTATTCAAAACTATAAATTATTTTTCTTACGGTTTTAAGAAAAGCGGCTAATAATGGTAACAGCCATAAAACATCTGTCATGAGTATTGCTGCAGTAAGTTAAACAATACTATGCGGACAACTGTGCGCTTAATATACTACTTTTTTAGTATTTTTTATGACTTGTTCAATAAGTATATTTTCCTTTTAATTTTAAACAGAGATATAGTTTATTATAAGGGGTTTTAGACTCTTGAAATACTAGTATCTGTCTTCCTGGGTTTTATTCATGGCTTCCCATATCAAATAAATATGCCAGTTAAGTGACAGTTAGTATCTTATGAACACTATTAAATGAAATTTAGGCGTGTGAAATGAAGCAGCAGTAGCAGTTTGAACCCTTGCTAACAAGATGACTTCGAGTCTGTTCCAGTGCTCTCTGTAAGAAGAAGTATCCCTGCTCTTATTTTTCAGTTTTTGTACTATAACACTACCCTCAATTATATCTACCAAGGAATTTCTCTGTTCAGACAAAAATTATGATCTCAAAAGTGAACCCTCAGGTTAACACAAAGCATTCAGATTCCTATCTTTTTGGCATCTGCCTAGTGCAAATATCTGAATTCAGTTTAGCTTACTGTATAGCTTTTACTGAGAATTAAAACCCTAAGGACAGCATTACGCAGTCCAGGCCCCCCTTTCATCCCATTACCCCATTATTATAAGGAGGAATTTTTTTACAATTAGGGTAGTGAAACTCTGGAACAGGTTGCCCAAAGAGGTGGTAGATGCCTCATCCCTGGAAACATTCAAGATCTGATTGGTCAGGACTTTGAGCAACTTGATCTAGTTGAAATTGTCCCTGCTCATTGCAAGGAGGTTGGACTAGATGATCTTTGAATAATAACCATTCTCTGATTCTTTGATTCTAAAAACTGAGTCCTCCTTCATTTATTTCCTTTCTCTCTTGAGGTAACGTGTGCCTAGAACTCCCACTCTGTAGGTGAAAGTTCTAATTATCTCGTTAGACATTCTATGATGTAACACATAGTGATGTGCTAGGTTTTGTTTATAGAAGACATCTACATCTACATTTACCTTTAAAGCTGTTGCACTCAGTATTAATTAAATACCCCACTGTGGATGTGAGAAAGCCAGGAAAGGAGGAAAAAAAAAAAATCCTATGTAATCCAGCAAATGGGATTGTCATCTGAGTGTAAAAGAAACTTTATTCCTTTGGTCTAATAATCTTTTTACCATTATATAGTGCATACATAAATGCACATCTGTAAAATCCTTCTCATTCGGGTGGAAAATACCACCCTTTGCAGCATCTGATAGCTAAGCAATAGAAAAAGAATGATCTACATAAAATCCGTATGAAAAGAAGAAACTGAAAAGGAGTGTTTTATGTACCGCAAGTGAGCACACTCATTTCTGCACTGAAATTAGTGGCTAAGAGAGAGGGACCATTTTGTAAAGCCTAAACTCTTAGGCATATTTGAAAAACACCCATCAAGTTCCATTCCAGGGAAAAAAATAATGCAAAAGGGTGTAATCATAAGGTATTTAGCAGTGCTGTCAAAAGGAATAGCTCTGCAATGTCACAAGGGATGATGGTGAAGCCTGGTGATCAGTGATGAGAGGGACTAGCTGATAGCTGGAAGAAGGAAAACTCAGCAAGAGAGAAATCAGACAGAAAAAGAGAGAAGCTTTTGAAACATAAAGGACGAACATTTCAGCAAGTCAGAGAGCTGAAGTAAAACATCAGGGCAAACACCAGCATTGAAAGGGATCAAATGGATCATTAACAAAGAAGCCAAAGAAAAGTGCTGAGGGAAGGAGAGAGGGATTGAAGCTGAAATTAGACAGGAAAGTTGAACTGCAGTGAGATGATTTGCAGTGATAGAGTATGGCAGCAGTTGTAAAGAAGAGAAGACACTTCCTGCAAGTGTTGAAAGTGAAAGGAGAACTGAGAAGGTTTGCAAGAAATGATGAGGGGAGTGTCCCAACACCAACACCCTGATCTGGTCTGTAATGGCTAGGTGCAAAGATAAGAGGATCAAATGAAAGCACACAGGTCTCCTTGAATCAGAAACTTGGATGGCAGTACAAGTGCTGTGACTGTGTGTTATTTTTTTAAATTATATCATATGTTTTAATTATTTTTATTATATTACCTCTATTTTATTTTATTTTATTCTTTTGGAAATGTTCCAGAGAAAGGAAAAGGATAATGATAGAAATGGCCATGGAAATTACAAAGAAAGAACACAAGCAGTGGAGGTTCTGAAACAGATAGATAAGTGGGATGGGAATAATACAAATGAAGGATAGCAATAGTAAAGGACTATAATACCAGAGAGCTGGCTGCAAAACTGTGTCTGTGGGACCTGGATTTTCACTTGCTTGAAAGAGAGGAGAAAAACAAAGGAAAACAGGGAAAGGAAGAATCTTGAGTCTGTAGAGTTGTGGGTTTGTAGAGTTTATTTTTTTTTAAACTGATTTTAGTGAAAGCTGATAGACATTACCGTAAAATCTGTGAGCCAACAAGAGCTTTTGTGGAAAGCAAAAACGGTATTATTTTGTTTTCCTGTGCTTCTGAAACCAGATTATGCTAGATCTCATCCGCTGTGCTCACAGAAACTAAGGAAATGGCAAACCAACAACTAAAAATGCATGAAACTTCTAAGATATATAAAACTGTTTCAAAATTAGTTGTAGTGTTGAATGAGGTTTCCTTAATTGTGCCTTAGCTGAAGGAGGTTTCTGGATCCTAAAGTTGTTCTAAACAACATAACTGTCAAGGTTAAAAACCTTCTTGTCTATGGTATTCCTTTCATGGAAGATGTATCAAAGCATCATACATCGAGTAGGCTTTTGGATGTGTCCTTTAATGAAACTTAAAGGCTTCCCATCTCACTTTTATCTGCTTCCACAGATTTGACTTGTGCTCAGTATTTCACAGAATACGTGTGCCAACTTTTCAGCTACTCTGTAGCTGTAAGACTGGTGTTTCCACTCAAAATTATATTCAAATACTGGAAGTACCTAACCCATCTTTTTAACTAAACAGTCAGGATTACATATTGTCACCAGCTTTCAGAAAGCTGGACATGTTATTAACAATCATGCCTACACGAGTTTGCTCTGACTCTGTGGAGGGGGTGGACTAGATGAGTTCCAGAGGTCCTTTCGTGCCAAGCTGCAATTCTGTGATTGCAGGTATTGCTCTCAAAGGTCACACTGACTGTGGGCTACCCACACAGAGAAAGTTGAGACTTTGCAGACACCTACACTTTTTCAGTCACAGAATTATTAAAGGTTCACCTGGTGACTCTTGCTTTTACTTTTGATGAAACACGATATTCAGGGAAAACCTCCAGCTGACTTATGTTTTGAGGATGTAATTCAGATCCTGGACTTCGGTTTTACAGAAGCAGTCAAGTTCCTTTTTTTGGGTGAAAGATGTAATAATTATGTTTACCCAGCACAGAACTCACCCTGGGTGACAAATCATTGTGCTGGATTCTAGAGTTAAATCTCATATAGTTATAAAATCTTGTTTATGCTACAAAATAACACTTGGTCCTCAAATATTCAGTTTAGAACTTGCCTACTGTTTGTGGATTCACCATGGCAACATCCAAACAGTATTTTCTGCATATATTTATGTCATCCATAAATACAGGACTATTACATCACACTTCTTAGCATTTTCTCTTGCTTATTCATGCAAGAGAATGACAAGAGGACAACAGCCAACTCTCAAGGCGACACAGAATTGTTATATAGTGATTGAGCTCCATCTTGTGGAATAAGGAGAAGCTTGCAGCAGCAGATTTTTTTGCCTTCAGAAAAGTGATTTTGAAATTTCATTAATTTCCTATTGAAAGTTTTGCTTGTTGAAGTTTTAAACAGCCAGGGAAACACTTGTTACAACATGCCTTATATTAATAAAATCCATTATGATATGACATAGCAGTTTGCTGAACACTTTTGATACAGGAGATGACAAAATCATTGCTAGAAACTGGATTATTCATATTTTTGAATATCCACATAAATATTGGCTTTCAGCACTCAGACTTTTAGGTTTGTTACTCTGTGAAAAAAAATACTCAGGCATGTCTACTTTTATTTTCAATTTCCAGTTAAACCATAGAAGATGTGTTGCCCAATCTTTATGAAAATAAGTGAATGGGTTCACAGATGAACATACAGACAATTCAATCATGAGCTGTAGTAATCTGTTCAGTTAAACTTTTCTGATGAAGACTATAGTATTACAGATAGCCAGGGGTGGAGGGAGTAGGGAGGAAATGAAGTCATTATGTGTTTATAGTATATATTGCTAAATATAAAAAATATCGTCAACACTGAAAACGCTTCTCTGACTTTAAATGAAGTATGTCACTGAAAGGAATTCAATACAATATGGTAAGTCCATATTTTTAAAAACTGAATGAACTTTCCAAAGATTGACACACATATATATTATCACTCATGCATACATATAGGAGACAAGGAAAAAGACTGTATGTTTTCTGCAGCTATAAAGATACAATCATCTGACATTGTGCTTTCTAAATTAAGATATTGCATGATGAGAATGGGGGCTTAATTCTTTTTTTATATATATTTTTTAAAAAGTAGTCCACTTGTATCAAGGCATGAAAACTGCAGACAAGTACTTAGAGAGGATTTGTAAAGCGTCCAGTATAGAATTCTTGCATGAATGTTCTCTTGGATGCTGTCTTTATCTCTTTGCAGCTAAATACCTTTCCAAATCTTACTTTAAAAACTATTTGCCAATTGCCAAGTTTAATTGACTTTTGAAAAACCCTTTCCCTACAATTATAACTTCAATTTTTAGTGGTTCTTTTGAGAATGCCTGGGAGTTCCAGTGATGCATCTGTTCCCAAAACTCTTCCCTAGGTACCTTCATTGTCACTGTTTATGCTACATTTCCAAAATAAAGGTTTCACTTGAAATTCAGTGGGTGTCACATGGGCTTTGCATCTATAAAACCTTGCTACTTAGTATAAAAGATAAATACATGCATACATAAATATGCACATAGAGTCAGTTTTCCAACGGTTTCTTTCTTCAGTTCATTAAGCGTGAAGAGTGGTTTGTTTTCTCTTCCTTAAAACCTGTGATACCTCTGACATAGATATGTGACCTGTGACAAAGGATATAGGTGTAAAATAAAATCATAAACAACCAACCAGTAAATCCTTCCCCCCTCTCCTACCCCCGCCTTTCATCTGTGTGAGCTAAGTAAAAGCTGGACCCAGTTTTGTTAATATTTGATAGTGGTGATTTCGAAATTGGATTGCCTTGATTTCAAATCCTTGATTTCAAAAGGGTTGTCAGCTTTACTGAAGGCATGGTTAGAATTTTGTGAAATTAATATGGTCCATGAACGTGTTTTATGTACACTCCTTACATGAATAAAGACTAACAAAAAAACCCAACCTGGTGAAACTCAGGAAAAAATTGTCATTAAATGAAACAAAGACAATTTGTACAACACAAAAGTTTCCCTTCAGGAACATGGTTTGGGATGTGTTCCACATGACTGTGGACTTCAGTGCTGTGGGAATGGGATGATGTTTGCTTATAGGCACAACCATATCTTTCATTCTTGTTGGGCAAATTCAAGCTACTTCCAAGATACTTTCTTATCTTTTTTTTATTTTCTTTAATAGTTATCTTTCTAGATGAGTTGCTACAGATTGTTTTTATTCTTGATAGTTTTATGACCTTATACAATTTCCCAGTCGGTTTTACAGAAGCAGTCAAGTGCAGGACAAATACATTTGTTTTTAGGCTTCATTTGTTTGATGAATGTGTAAATTTATTTTTGTTCTGTCTAGCTGCCTTGAGAGAAGATCAGTACATGCATTCTTCCCAACATCCCTCCTTCTTTTGTATAACATCTCCATATTACTGATTAAAGTTTCAAAGTGAAAGCATAGATCTTTCCATAATCCCAGCTGCGCCTTTTAAAACAAAACATCTCACAGAGCCTTTAAAACATTAAATTATGTATACATAATTGGAATTTTTAGAAATGATAAATAATAAATATCACCTTTGGCAAATACGGAACTGCTTTGGATTACTCATAGCTATTGTATGGGGTAGATACAGTCTCCATCTTATTAGGAATTTGATTGCTAAGCTCCAGATGTGTTTTATTTCTTTTTTGCTTCAAGTTTATTTATCTAGTATATGGAATGGGTATAGCATAATAATATTGATTTAGTTTAACATGGAACTAATTGGCAGATTAGAAAAAAACTTACATAAGATACCCTTAAGAAAAAATGTTTGTGGGTAAATAACGGAAACCAATACCTATGTGGTTGATAATCTTTTTTCTCAAGGCTTTCTGAAATGGAATGCTGTTGAGGAGAAGTCTTAAACCAGTCAAAAAGACTCAGAACCATAGAGAGCTTTCATGGGAATCAACCTGACTAACAAATATTATGAAGTTCATGTAGAAGGTCTGTTTGCTGTATAAAAAAATTCCATTCCTTTCCCTAACTTTTCTCTCCCAGTTTTAAAGAATGTTGACTGGGATGCTCTCACAGTTAAAAGAAATGTACAAATCCTCTACTTTCAATAGTAAATAACATATTGAGAAAGCTGAATTCTTAGAAGAAAAATAGTCCTAGATTAATCCATCAAGTTATTTATTTTAATTCATTACTTTTATAAATAATGTTGATTTATATAATTTGTCTAGTTTTATCACTGAAAGTGTAGACATCTAAGGTACTTTTTATTATTGAAGTAGCTGGGTGAATGATTTGGTTTCTGTAGGATATTTTTATGACTATTTCTCCTCAGATAGTGAACTTATTGAGAACCTCCCTATTCCTAATACTCAAGAATCTCCCTTTGTAGCTGAAGAGACTTTTTTTTTAGGTGAATATTAAGTTTTATGTCAAATGAGTTTTTTTAGTTTTTTGGGGTTTTTGCTTCTTTTTTGTTTTGTTTGTTTGGGTTTTGTTGTTGGGGTTTGTTTTGTTTTCGTTTTTTGTTTTGTTTTGGGGGTTTTTTTTGAGAGCTTATTTATTAGGATGGTAAAGTCTTGGAAGAAGAAATTACAGGAAATTAGCAAAAAACATTTCTCCCAAACCCTACAGTCCAAGCAGGGGAGAGTCAGTGGGATTATTCCAGTGTCTCTAGCACCTTGGAGAATCTCTGAAGTGTCTGATTGGTCTCTCTCATGTTTGTGATTTAGGCAGCTCTTAGGTTTGGGGTAAAAAAACCACCACATTTTCTCTCAAGTCAGAGAAAAAGGAATTGCTGTGAGCTGCCTTCCACTTTAGCACAGGGTCCGGTCTGCTTAGTAGAAGTATTCTGCTGTTTATAACAATGGAATTACTCCATACTCTATAAGTTTAAATCCTTAGTACTATACTTGCTTTTTTTACATAGTGCATTCTACCTTAGTAATAATTTTGTGCTTTTTATAAGGTGTTGAGTAGTGTTTTCAGAATATACTCAGTACAGACAGGAATACAGAAAGTGGTCTTGTGAACCCTGCTTTATTTAGTGTGTATTACATTACTGCCTACAGAATTGCATAGTGACTTCCACTTGTAGCACTCATTAAGTGCCTTGTTTTTCCTATTTAAATAATAACAAATTGCATAATTATAAACAACAAGAAAAAAAAATCAATCAAAACTGATTAAAAACACTTTAGGTATATGCATGTAGATTAAATATTTGCTTTGAGTCATCTGGTTAAATTATTTCACTAGCATGCACAGAGAAATCACCTCAGCTAACTGTAATATTTAACTCCATGCTTAAGTCTACACAAGTGGAAATGGGGAGACCCAGGAAGGGAGTGAAGGGAACTTTTTAAAGCATATTGGGAATACCCTTCCTACAAAATCCCTCAATAATATCTTATATTTTCACTTGAAAACTCCTGAAGAGGATATGTCCTCTATAGTAGCAATGTTTGTGTGATTCTGACACTGAAAGACAAGTAATAATGAGCAAATAATACAAGTGCTGGATCTCATTTCATACCTTCTTTGTGCCTTCATGGACATGAGAGGAATAAACCTCCAGGGACAAGAACAAAGGGTTTTATTATTTATTATGAGTATTGAAAAAAACATGGCAAAAAATTAGAAAGATATGGAGGTATGGTTAAGGCAGCTCACTCTCTATGACTTGTTTAGAGGTAGGAACAAGAAATTGGATGGAGCAGACCTTAGGTTTGTGGTATATTTTTCTATATTATTATCCTGGATGACTCCTTGGGTGACATGGTTCAATTTTTTTCAAAGCTTTATTAGAATGTCTTAGGTGCCACATCTGGTTGGTTTGTATTTCACATGCATGCTCAGATGTTTGTGAGAGAGAGAGAAAGAGAAGAGAGTTCTCCCTATTTGTACAGATATGTGTACAAGAACTATGGCATTTTCTTTAAATTTATCTTGAATGAGAAGGAAAACTATGTCTCTAGCATGAAGGATCAATGTACCTGAAATGCTAGGCAGAAGCTTTGAGCAGAATGTGATGAAATATAATCTGTACAAGTGTCCATTTGATGCTCACTGTCCTGCCTGGATTTAAACTGCAGAAGCCTAACAGATGTGACACACCTGACGTAAGTCCAGCACTTAAATGATACTAGACTCTCAATTATGTGAGCAGATTCTCTAGAGAGTTCTTTTGCAGGATCAGTCTACTTAAAATGAAGCAGGTGATTTAATCCTTTGCATCCTAAAGCAAAACAGCTGATAAAGACTTTGGGGTTTATTAGTCTCAAGTAGGATTATGTCTTCTATTTTTAAATTAAGAGTGTCTTAGCATTTTTTTAAGCAAATGGTTTCACAAGTCAACCAGAATATAATTATTTCTAATGTCTAAAATATTCTGCATTCTTGCTAGATCTCCCCTCAAAAGACCTTAAGCTGAAAATTACCTTTAGTACAAGACAGAGCACAACATTCTTTTTCTGGGAAGCGCAGTATCATTCTCAGCTTGAAGCAGGGAAAGTTCCTGTCTGAGAGAGCCGTAGGAGCTGGTCTTAGACTTCTGAAAAAGTTATATTGAAGTTACATGTGGGAGCAAGGCATATACAGTCTGTCTTGTAGCTGTAGATATGCCTAATATTGGCCACAGATTTTGTAAGGCACTTTGTCTCTGTTGTAAGGCCGCTCAAAAGGTTCGCTTCACTTCAGTGTAGATTCTTCTTGTGTCTCTCTTTCTTGTGTTTCTCTAATCCATGTAATCCATTCTTTCTTAATGAATTTTAATTATTTTTAATTGTTTTAAATATTCTTTTAATCATTACATGGTATCAACAATAATTTTTAAAAACAGGGACAGGGACACAACAAATTTCAAAACTTCACAATTCGAAAACTCCCCTATACATGTGTTCTATATGAACAGTAATAAAAGATTAAATGTTATGCTTTTCAGCAAATTTCTAAATATAATTCTTCAAGATTTTGACATTTTTATAAGTTTGGGTTTAAAATTGTAAAAAAAAGTTCAGATTTTTAAGGTAGTTTCATAGCACATTATGAACATAACCCTTTTTCATATATTCTGAAACTTTTAGCGGTACCAACTAACAGAAAAATGTTTGTCTTATGCTAATATTTAAAGCATATCTGTGGACTGAGGTTTCATGAATATTGTGTTCTGAAACAGGCAGGAAAGAGAGAAAAGAAAGTCGGTGCTATCCTATGGCCATCAGCTGGACTACAGTCAACATTACTTGCTGAATCATAAGCAACTTGATGTATCAGCAGATACAAGTATCATTACATCCATAAACACATCACCTGAAGCAACATCACAGACTCCAGATAACAACAGTACATACATTTACTTTTTTTTAAACCAAAATATTTGAGGTCATAAAACAGCTGAGAACTGATAACACTCATTAAGTGCTTTACTTCATATAACACCTATTTCCATAGTTCAAAATCATCTTTTAGGGGATCTTTCATATAACATTTCTTAGGAACAGACTGTGCTTTCAAGGCTCTGATATGTCATATGATATGTGCTGGGTATGGCTTCTAGAGCCATTTCAGTTGCAAAGGACTTGAGGGCAGTATGAAGTTTATGTAAGCAAGAATGAGGAACTGATTATATGATATTCTAATGTATTAAGGGCATAATGCAATTTATACATCCAGTAATAAATATATAAATTGATGCATCATCACTCCCAGTAAAATCACCTTCTGGATTAAAAACCTGCTCTGAAATATGTAACAGATGGGGATAGGAAGAAATTTACTGCAAAAACATGATTATTTTATGTATAATTGTCTGTATAAATGAGTCATATTAAGCTCTGAAATAAATACTCTGGCAACTGTAATTCAGTATATGTCATAGTTTCAATTACTGAAGGCAGAAATTTCCTGATAATTTTATCTAGAATAACTAAGAAGTCAAAAGAGTGAAAAAGGATATTCAGTCCACTAGATGTTTTTCCAAAGGAAATAACGTTACTCTTTGCATATAAACAACTTATTGTTCTTATTCAAAGCTAATAATTTGTAGACTAACTCCAATTTCAATCCTCATTGTGGAAACTTTTCCGTTTAATTTTTTTTTTTTTTAATATTGGCCACATTAATTAAATCACATTGAAATATAATTAGAAGAAACTGGCAATAAAATATAACTAGCAAGAATTCTTCAAAAAACCTCAGCACATTAAGCACCAGAAGATATATATATATAAAAGCAATATATAAAAAGATATGTTCTAACATTTATAGAAAGTGTACACAAACATAGAATCATGGAATAGAATCATAGAATTGTCTAGGTTGGAAGGGATCCTTCAGATCATCTAGTCCAACCATTTAACCTCACACTGGCAAGAACCACCACTAAACCATGATATAAATGTGCATACATATATCTTTATACACAAACCCACACATGCACAAATATGACATATACAATAAAGTTTCCTGACCAAAATGTGAAAATTGCTTCTCTGTGTAAATCAGTCTAGAACTGCATAATCTCCTGAATGCCTGTTTTCACAGATTCATGGAAATATTCAATTTGGGTAAGAGGTCTCAGGATCATCCTATGAAAGAAGCAGGACTGAAGAAGGTTGCCCAGGGCTGTGTCCAACCAACTTTTGAAAATCCCCAAGGACAGAGACTCCGCAGCCTCTGTGCAACCTGCTAGTGCTTAACAAGTCTCCCACAGAGTTACAGTTTAACATAATTAATTTAAAGCAGATTGTTATAAAGGAGCAGTAAGGAATTCTGCAGGGATCTGTTTGTTCGTTTGTTTGTTTGTTTCTTACATAATTGAACAAATTTGAAAAACATATTAATCTTGAAATTAAGGGGGATTGCTGAGAAATCAACCATGCAAATATAATCATTTCTCATTTGGAAGTGAGATGCAAATTATTATAATGTGCTGAGATCATCATCACAAACTGAAATGAATATACAAACTTATTAAAAGTAAAAATGTTAAAGTGATTATAGCTCAGCAGCAATACCATGCAGCTTTATAATCAGAATTGAAGGAGAAAAAACCATAAAGAATGACAAATGTAAGTTGGGAACCAAATACTGCTCATCCTAATAAGATTTTTTTTTAATATCATATGGTTTATGTTTTAGCCATTAATAAACAGCAAGTTACAATAATTACAGCCACTTAGACACACAGATGTTTATCCTAGTAACGTGCAATATCAAAACCAAAATAATTCTTTTCTTTACTTGCTAAAATGTTGTAGCTTATTTTTACATACTCACAATATAACCTAATAAGAATAACAACTGGTCTTTATTTTTGTTAACAAGTTCTCAGAAATTCTTCACAGGTGGAGAATTCATCCACATGTTTGGAAGAAGCACCTGACAGATTGATTAATAAATATCTTGCATGACACCATGTAATTAATTCTAAGACATCATTTTAATACAAGTAAGGATAAAGCCGCAATTGATCAGCAGAGGAAAATTTCTGGTAGCTACTTCTCAGAGCTTAGCTAGCCATTGAAATTCTCAGATATTTTAGATGGACATTCCAGGTCCTTTGCAGAAGCAATACTTGCATATTTACTTTGTCTCAGCAGCAAATTTCTCCAGCTACTTGACAGGTTATTATGGCATAATAGATGTTTTCAGTGACATCTATTACTCAAGATACCATAAAACGGTAAAGATAGAACAGGCAACCTCCCAGCAATTTTTAAATTAAACTCTCATCAGAGGTGTGGGAGACAAAGGCCTGGCCCTTCCCTGGGGTTTAAGTGCTCTCTGCAGTTTTTTCCCCCTTGTCCAAAACTGTTTGGGCAGAATTAGGTGTCTGCACTGCATATAGCACATTAGGATCCAGACGTTTCTCAGCCCTGCATAGATTTCACTAATAAAAAAATAATAGCAACATTACCTATTTTGGGGAAAATGGTAATTAAGTAAAGTTTTACTGCCACCAAGGAGTAATCTCAAAGATTCAGATAAACTGTCCTTCTAATAAGGCTTATTGTTACTTCTTAAAACTCTTTAAATGAAATGCCAACAAACAATTAAAATATCAATGCTTTTCATTGCACTGTCTGTCAGTGAAATTACTTTGAGACCAGTTACTTGTGTTTTTCTACAAAGCCCCTAATAAGATTTTTATTATCTACCACTTTCGATGTACCTTTTCCACTTAAGTTAATGATAATTTATTGATGGAATAACACCATCAGCCAACCTGCATTTTCTACTTTGCTATCAAACATTAGAAATGATAAGCACTTCTGATTTAGTTTTTGGTTTTGCTACCTGTTACTGTAGGTAGTTTCACTTTAGTAGTTCTTTTTAACGCATCTATTTTGTAACATAGAAAATTGAAACATAAGACCTAACTTTAAGACACAGTACTATGCAGTTGTTGAGTCAGGTTTGCAAATACTTGCTTCAAAGGTCACAGAAACCTGATATGCAATCAAATAACAGCACTGGGAAGTTCTAAGTAGAATGGAAACTCCATTCAGGTCTGGGGACATTCCAGCAGTGCTTTAAGCCAGTGTCAGAATTTCTAATACCTGCTTTGCAACTGTTTTTTTTTAGAGAACTTACTCTGGCAAAACAGGGAAAGAAAAAGGTTAGGCATTTTCTTTAGAGATGCTCTTAAGGGATTATGTAGTTCTATGACCTCACTAAATGGTAATACCTAGACAGAGGAGAACTTTATAAACTTCAGTTAGTTTACGTATCCTTTTCTGAAATACATGATTGGTGTGTCTGGGAAATAGGCCCATGAGACCTTCACTTCAGATTTTCCATTGAATTTTATTCAGTGAGTATTGTAGTCTTTCCTACTTAACATACCATTTCCATCCCACTGAAAGAGACAGATTGGTATCACCCAATGAATTATTGTTCATTTCCTCATCGTGCTGATTAAGGTATGACAAAGAATTGGAAATGGTCTAGGCAAAGTAGCCCAAACTCCTGCTATTCTTTCAAAATCTTATTTGGAAGTGTCTTGAAAGCTAGTAGCTACTTTTTCTTCACTATTCCCTTTGGGAGTTTGTTCCATACTCTGACTCTTCTAATACTTAGAAATCTTCTATTTTCCAGTCTAAATTTATTAATTGTCTATTACCAACATTGTCCTTTAGCTTAAATAGCTCCTCCTGGACATTTTGCAATCCTGCTTAATCTTGAGGTATTTATAGGCAGCAATCACATCTGTTCACGTTAATTGTTTGAGTATTTGCATTTTTAAATGTGCTTCAAATCACATGGTGTTGCTTCTGCTCCCTGATTAGATTGCTGAATCTCTTAAAAGCAGGAGAAGAGATGCTTAAGCCAGTTTAAAATGGTTGTATCAATACTTTGGGAATGATCCTCTAGGCAGATGTCAATTTGTATGAAGTATGTTGAAACTGAAGGCATGTTATGCTACTCATTTTTTGGATTTTACTCCTATCAGCAGCTGCTTCATACCTAAAGAATCACACCTACTATATTGCAACAACACCTGCATTTGAAAAGCTCCTAGTAACAACCAGCTTCCCTTTGCAGCTGCCTTTTCTGAACCAGAAGTAGGGTGAGGAGGGAGAGGAAAAGAAAGATTAAGGGTACTACTTAACTAGTGTTAAAAACTATTCATTAGCGTGATCTGCTTCAGTGCATTTTAGTGGGTTTTAATCCTTTTAACTCTTTTCTGAGTGAGTGTTTTCCCACCATAAACTTGCAGTTCATTGCTCTCTCTAGAAAGTGATACCTGTTTGATCAATGTTTAATGAAATCTTACCTAAATCTTTAAAGCAAACTATTGATTGAACAATTATACTTCATTTATACTGAAGTGTTATCTATTCCCCCATTCAGCCTTCTGTTCCTTTATCTGACATTCTATAGACCATCGTTATAACTCTATTTGTAAGAACTGACATGTTTAGACTGTAAATCAATTTTCCATTTTCATTGTATTGGAGAAATTGCTCTTCAGTAAGATTTTGCTCCCTCACAGAACAGGTTCAGTGTAGCACTTATATTTAATTGATCCTCTAGGTTCACTATTAAAGTACTTGCCAAGGTTGTGCAGGTAAAGTAATCTACAGTATTCTTATTGCTGAAAAAGCTATTTCAATTTAAAATTAATGTTGAACTTTCTCAACTATAAAATTAATATATATTAGGTTGTTTTATGTCATGCTGAAATAATTTCCTAGTTCAACACTGTGCTGAACTTGTATATCCTGTTTGTTTCAGCTCTGTGAAATGACTGGGACTAACCACCTCCCTACAAATTAGGGACAATTTAGGGGCATTTACACTGATATTTATTTAGTCAATATGAATAAGTGTGTTTGATAACATGTTAAGAGCACTACGTTGCAAGCTCATGAAACTCTTGAAAGAAAGAACTATCTTCTTAATCTAAACATTTCATAACAATGTCCAGAAAATGTCCTGGAAAATGTTTCATTAGCAGAAAGAGAGGAAATCCTCTAATTTTTTATTGCTCTATACTAAGCCTTCCAAGACACAAGAGATGTCCCAAGACCTGCTTCTCAGATCTGTGAGGGGGAAAAAAATGAAAAAAGCATTTTAATCATACTTTATGTACCTGAAATTCATTACTACAGAAGGCCCTTTACTAGATAGTAAACCTTGTGATGACTTTCTGAACAGTGAATCTCGTCCACAGTCATCTGGCCAGTCCTTTTGGTGTGTACCTGTCCTGAAGTGCTCTGTTAAGCAGAGCCCTGAATGATCACTGGAATTGGCTTATACCATTTTCAGTACATAACTGAGTCTACCAATGTTTTTTTTTTTTTTTTCATTATTTTTTTTTTGGAAATCAACCATTATATGAAAAAACAAACAAACAAACAAACCAAACCCTCTCTACATTTTTTAACTTTTTATTCCTTGAACGTTATCTTGACTATAGATGTAAAAAATGCATATTACATTTCTTTCCTCTCTACAATATTACATATGAGAAATGGAAATGCTTTACTAGAAAGTATTTAGGCTTTTTTTTGATTTTTGCAACTGTAAATCCTTACTTTTATCAGTGTTATCCACCATCTTTGAAACAGCAGAGCATCATGAGGTTTCTTAATTTCCAATGAGAATAAGTCCAATTTGCTTAGAATTTCTTCAGAAGTTGAATCTTAGAAGCTTTGCTTCTGTTTCATTGTGTGCTGCATTGCTTAATGATGACATGAAAGGTATGAATAAATATTGAAATACTTGGATCTAAGAGTTTTAGCTTCAGATATTTAATTTCAAAGTCCTATAAACTGTTTGTAGCCACTGGGTAGATTTTTAAATATACTATCTGTATAGCATACAGGTTCAGAGTTCTCAGGTGATCTGAAGTGAATGCAGGTAGATGAATTAACTCAACTTAAATAAATACAGTCTTAAATGACTGTGGGAGTATGAACCCAGCATGACTCAAATATTTTTTAATATATGAATACTTGTAAACTTGAAGAAACTATTAAATATGGCTGTATTACTTATTTTTGTATAACTACTGGCAATTGGTACTTAGGAGTGTTTAAGAGATTCATTTGGATATCAACTACAGTCATAACCTTGAAATTCAACCTGCCTTCTCTGGGATTTTCTAATTTGAAGTACTGAATTTCATTTGTTAGTACTAGCTTGCTGAAAAGAATCATATCAGTTCAGTAGAATAATTAGATCTCTTAAATCTCAAAATTGGAAAATTAATGCAAGATCAGACCTTGGTTTATTTTAGGACTGTGCGATTACTCTACGAGAAAAGATTTCAAAATGTAAAATACACGTAAAAAAGTATGATGCTTATAAAAGACGTTAAAGTGTCCTGACTAAAAAGAGTGAAATTATACTGAAGAAAAATAAAATACTAATTCTGGACATCTTTTTATTTCATTACCATTGGTATTTTGACATTGTTCCCATGTGGTATTTTTCCATTTCTTCCTTTTTGAAGTAAACTTCTGAAAACAAACAAAAAAAACCCAATCAAACAAAAAGAGCAAGCTGTGTCTACTTTTACTTTTTTTTTTTCTTCTGGCAACTGCTTTTTTTCCTATATTTATGCTATAATGATCCCTCTCTAAATAGCAACACTTAAAATTCTTTCCCTTTGATTTGTGATGACCAACAGGATCACTGTTGATTTTGTGAGACTATTTCATAGAAAAATATAAATTTTCAGAAAATGTTTCCACTCACAAAAAGTCTTGTATCACAAATACAAAAGATTCCTTCCCACACTTGAGTAAAAATGTTCACAAAATTGATAGAAGCAGCTAGTACTCACCAGATATATTTTGAAAACTGATACATTTAAAAACCAACAAATCTTAAACATTTTAGGTAAGTCAGAGAAAGGCCAGTTGAATTTCAAGATATTCCTGCCAGGAGTCACAGAATGCAGAGAAATATGGACTCATTTCCACTTAAATAGATACACTTGCATCAGACTGAGTGCTGAATAGAGAATCTTTCTTTTGCCTATGTGTACAAAGTTGAGTAGCTGTACTGTACGTGAAGCAAAACAGCACACCAGTTACCACGAAAAAGGCAGCAAGACGTTATATGAAAATTATAACACAAATTGAAGTTTATAAAATTCTAACCATGAGTTAATTGTTAGACATGATAATTTCATACTATGGCGAATTTCAAGAGTTAATTTCAGAGGGGATTACCCATGTGGCATGCAAATGCCTGCATTTCTGCAGGGAAACATGGGAGACTAATGGCAGATATGAATAACACAATGTGCTAATTGCTGTGATTTAAAGATTACTGCATTCTGGTAATGGTGTGAAACCTATTTATTTATTCCAGTTGTGTTTTGGGAGGCTGAATTTGTCTGGTACGTCTCCTACGTAACATATTTCCCAAGCCAAATGTAATGGGATAGAAAGGAAGCTGCTGAGGAAGGTCTTGGTATGCTGGTTGGTATTCTTGTTTCAGGTATCACCTAAAAACTGCTACCAGAATGGCAATTAACATGAAGACTCTTGCTGAGCTGCAATTTCAAATTAGGTTCCAATTGATTATTTTTTGTTATCTTTTGTATACCTATAAACAGCCACTGCCTTCTGAAATTACAAGGAATTTTAGAAAGGATGCAAAAGATCATTTGGATGGGTGTAACTACCAAAACCAAATTTCCTTAACTATTTTGATAGGTAAACTCTAGCTTTCTTTCACATCTCAGGGGAGTCTTAGGAGTAGGGAAAAAGCCACCATCACTACCAAAAATAATTATTAATAAATTTTGAGTCCTCATTAGAATTCATGAAACTACCATTGTGCCAGCTTCAGCATTATATCATTTATATTAGACACAATACAGTGACTGATAGCAAAAGCTAGTAATAATAAATAAGAAAAATAAAGATGAGACAACTTAGAATTTAACTGTAATTACTGTAATATTTATATTTCTTCTAACAGATAAGAAGTGAAGGAAATGGTTGGTATGCTTTATAACCTCAGAAAACAGTTCAACAGATACATCAGGAAGTGAACTCAACCCATTCAAATGGATAAACTGTATCAGAGTTTTTTTTTCTGGCTTCCATGGAGCACATCAATTGCTCTTTCTGTATATCAATAACTTATAATGCCAGACTCTAACCAAACAAACCCACCAACCAACCAAAAAAAGGACAGTTGTTCACACACAACCTTAGAACTTACTGCAAGTAGTAAATATTTAGCACTGGTTAAGGAATATGTGGTATTTCTATAGTACATAAGAGGAAAATCTACTGAGGTGTATTAAACACATACAGAAACTCTATATGAATCAAAAAGCTCCTTGAGCTGAAACTATTTGGATAATGAAATTTGGATGATTGGGGAGTAGACTTATTATCCTGTTCATATTCTTTCCTCAATATCTGCCTGTAGATAATTTCACAAACAGAACACTGAATTTCACTGAATGAAGGTAAAAAGACTGCTAGTTACAGAAATAAATATTTCTAAATTAATAGACGTAAGCACCCATACTGTCCTTCATACACTCTTCTGCTACCCTCTAGATAATAGATGCCTGGTCCTTTCCCTCATTTTTATGGATAGTATCCCTATATAAAGACATTGCATCAGTTACAAGGATATGGCTCTCCATCTGTTTTTATGGTGCAATATTTCAATCAGTTGTTTTTCTGTATTTGATGAAGAATATAATTTTATATATTGAATAGACTGGGGTAGCTGGACATCCATCACTTTTGGACATTTTCTTTATTCCTGTGAACTCAAAGAAGGACAAATACTTGCAATTTCTATGACAAACTGAGGAAAAATATTTTAACTCCTCTCTTTGCAGAATGAGCACTGTGGTTGCATTCACCCTGGCAATATTCAGTGCTACTACTTGTTTAAGAACTAACATCTATTTTCAGTCATGTGTGCCTATTACATTCTTAAATCTGAAGAAAACCTGAGGTCTTCTCTAAATTTTTGAATTTATTTTCCAAAACAAAACTATGACAGCTATCCTGCTGCCAGCTGTATGTCATTGCGTGAAGAGGGAGAAGGTAAATTACAGGCATATTAAATGGAAGTTACTTTAATTAGAGGGGGGATGCCCTGGGGTGAAGCCTATAAGAAAGCACTCTTTAAATAAGACCTTTACTGCATCTGCCCAGCTCTATCTCATTAAATTGTTGTGCTGGGAACACTAACAAAGTGAAGCTAATTATAATGAAGGCTTACCCTAAACCTCTGGACTATATCTGCCCTTCTGCAATGGCTTAGACATGCGTGAGAAAGACAAAAATATACACAGATGAACTGTTAACAGTTTTTTGTGCATGTAATACACTAGGGCAGGAGCCTAGAAGATGATAGCGGTTTACCTAAAAATGGGTAACTGATAGAGCACATGGAGAAAGTCCAGAGACTGGCCTCAGGTAATGTAGACAAAGCCTCTGGTGACTTGAGCAGAGTTTTTGGGTTAGAAAGCAATAAATAGTGAAGACAGCAGCTTCTCTTGGATTAAGCATATATAGATGTGTTCATCACTGCCAAATGCTGTACTCGCTTTGCCATCCATGGCTTGGACACCTCAGTCAGGTAGAACAAGTATCCCTTTCCCTTGAGACCATGGTGCTGATCACAACTAGACCTGGGGGCATTGTCTGATGTGAGCATCCTATGCAGAGTGTATGTCTGTACTTGTGTGAGATAGAATAGAAATTCGATCCTAACCACATGATATACCCATCCCATTTGGTAAACAGATCTTATATCACTGAGTGGCTTGGTTCCATCATACCTAATTTTCCCTGTGATTGGGAATTAACAAAAATGAACAAAAAGGAAGCCACTAATTTTGCAAGACAATGACATTTTCTCGTTTACCTACCGCTGATCAGTTATTGTAATTTTCAAATATATTCACAAAGCCTTATTGCTCCTTTGTATGTTCTGTGTTTCAGCCTCACAGAAGCTGATTAGACACATAGGCAAAATTACAATTCACAAGAAGTGACCGTGGGTGGGATAAGAGTATTTAAGAGGTGACAATGGGAAGTAAAAAGAACAAGTTGGGAAAGCCTTGGGTAACAGAAGAGGGCTGGGAGGAGACAGTCATGTTTTAAATAAGCTGTAGTGTCTTCTGAGACTGTTATGGAGGCAAGAAGGCAACTGGGGGTCCTGCTTCTAGGTAGAAAAGGAGGGGTAGTAGCTGATAGAAAACCTCAGAGATGTTTCTGCTGTTGCTAATCAAAAACTTAAGGGCAGTAATAGTGGCTGTTGTAACAAGGGTATAACCCTCTCCCATTATCTGCTTTTGCATCTTCCCATGTTCTGTAGATAGTGATGGTTATTCCAGCTTGAGGAGGAACTCTTAGATTTTATGCAGAAATATGGATGGCTACTTATTCTGCTTCTTCCTGGTGGTGTCTCTCATGTTTGTATGGTCAGTCTTGTTAGGATCCTCATTAAAGTTATCCTACTAAATAAATGACTGTTTTTCAAAACCTATATGTCATTCTCCTGCCACTCTCCTTACTTCTATGGGAGTCTGTATAGATGTAGGAGCCTTAAATGTGGATGATCTGATTTCTAGAATAAATAATGCGATGTTGTATTGACAAAACATGTTAAAGACATTCAAGATAAGAGGAAAAAAAAACAAGTGGAATTGCTAAATCGGTAATAGCAACTCAACAATTTTCATGAGAAAAATTGCTAATTTTGACACTTATAAATACTGAGTAAAAAGCAAGGCTGGAATACAGCAAGTCAGTAAGGATCTGTCTATACCATGGAACTACAGACACCTATATCTTCATGACCTGTTTGGCCTGCAGAGACTCTCACAGGGTACCTGCAATGAAAGTGGTGAGAGTACCCATGTTTAACTTCATGGCATGCTAGTCTAAGCTATCTATTTTATCTGTTAGCTAGTGATTAAATTATGTCTTCATATAAATCGTCCACAACTCTGCCTACCATCTTTGAGTGCAGCTAAAGATGCCCAAATAAAAGTGGTTTAAGAGAGGATTACACTCCCCAGCACTCTAACACCATTTACTATAAAAATGTACCCATTCACGTGAAAGGAAGCAGCCCTTAAGGTTAGGGACTATCATATTAGCAAACACAAATTTAACAGTGAATTTTAATTTAGCCTGGAAATAGTGTTATGGATATCAGCCAGGACTGGAAAAAAAAAGCAAAGAAAATACAGCTCAGACTAGCATTTTTCTTATATTTAAAAAAGTTTTATTATTCAATCATATTAACCTGCAGTATCTCAAAGCTTTGGGTTTAATTTCTTTTGAACTTCAACCATCTTCCTAGATTTCTTTAAATTCTTTCTCTAAGGCTCATTGCAGATGAAAGAAATATCTCATTGTGCTTTCTTCAGACAATATTCAAAAATCTAACTGGTGTTTTCAACATTATGTACTAATATTAACTTTTTGATCATTTTTGAAATTACAGAGTGACATTTATTCTAATTCTTTTTTTGTTCCTTTGGTGAGATTGTAAAAAAAATATTATTGCTTACGTAAATGAATTACTTGTTTAGGAAAAAAAACCCACTATTTACATTCAGAAGATTACATTAGATTACAGGTTTCTTTTCTGTGTGCAAAATAAAATATGATGTGTATAAGCTTGTTTTCTCTAAAAGCAGAAATATTAGCCTATGACTTTTAAATTGAAGGTTACCTATGCTGTACTTCTCCGGAAGCCCTGTCTCTTTCAATTAGTTGGAAACTGGTTTTCCTTTAAACAGTTTTTAAGGAAAGTAAATCAAGCCTCAATATAATGATAATGCGGTGATTTTGCACTTCTAAAGGGGCTTTTCACTTCAAGCCTTCAAAGCTGCTTAGAAGCATTAAGGATGAGATTTTTTAAAGGAATTAATATCAACTTGCTGATGTTCTTGGTAGACTCGAAAATTCTCACTTACTTCAGTCAGAGTAAAACCAGTGAGTGTCTTAGGACATGCTTCCCCCACACCTTCCCACCCTTAAGTTATTTTGCATAACTGATGGTTTTAGGAAGTAAATGCTCATTATTCATACTTAACACTGAAGCACAGGGCCATTGTGCATTTTTTCAAGCAGCATAGAAAGACCGATGGTGACCTTCTTAGAGGTCTGGACTTGTTTGAACTTCATTAAGCATCAAGAATACTTTTAAAAGTTGATTTATGACCCAGATAAAAGTCAGGTAAGTCTTGTTGACAGAAATTGGGAAGGTACTCTTAATTTCTTACCTGTTGGTTGCTTTTATTTTTTTTTTTTTCAGGAAAGATTAGGTAAAGACTAAAGCTGTGCAGAAATTGTCTCCTGGGGAAGGGAAATAATTTTTAACTACTGTTCCTTAATAGGGCAAAAAGCTTGTGACAGGACCCAAAACATGAATTTTGAAAGTATTGAAAATTTGCATTCTCAGTTTTTCCATTTATGGCTTTTTAGCCATTTGCCTGCAGGCTTCTACAGAGACAGGAGATAAGAAGTGATTTCTCACTTTTTTTCCAGCAGCTGCTGATTGAAATTGCCACAGTTCTTCCTAGCAGTTCAGAACTGCTTGGTGCAGCTCAGAGGAGCCAGGAAAAGAGTGGTGCTATAAGCAGAATCCCCCTATCACCTTCCTTCTTGCTCTTACAGGGACATGCACATTTATGCACCAGTGCATGTGGATGCTGCAGAGTCCTGATGTGAGATGCGGTCTTGCAGCACTGAGCGAGTAGAGTAGAGCAGGTCCAGTCAGAGTTGCTCCAAGATGGCTGCCCCAGGCATGTTGGAGGTCAAGATTCAACAAGGGGGTGTCATGGCATGGGTATCCCTATGGCACAGCCCAGGAGAGTACCAGGGTAAAGCGTCTGAGGAGAGACCCACGGAGCCAAGCCCAGACCTTATCACAGGTCACTGCTGTCCTACAGTAAAAGGGGCCCTGCCCTCTTACGCCGCAGCCCCAGGAGGGGAAGGGAGAGTGATGGGATGAGGGGAGACTGTAGAACTTGTTGCTCTTAGGGCCCTGATGGTGTCATTATACATATTTGTGCTTAATGGAGGTGCAAGAATACATCAGTTCCTTTCCACTGCATTTCCTCTCCCAGACAGGGAAACACTCTTTCTTACAACTTGCTAGGTTTCACCTGACACTTGGCCTTTATCTGAGTATTACATATTATCTCAGTTACTGAATCACATAATTTTGCAAATGATTGTTAAATTGTTGCATCACCACACAAGTACACATACTATTTAAGCAAAAAAAATCAAGTTTTCAGTGTTTTGTATTCTCCTGACTTGCCAGCAATGTTTGTTAGTAGTTTTCAGTTCCGAGTATCAGAAAAGAATCTTTATCAAACATTACTGATTTGAGCTCTCTGCTCATTTGCATATGGGTAGGTGATTTAGTGGATGTAATTAGATAATTTGCTATACTACCTGAGGTACACTTCTTGATCATATTAATTTACACTTCTTGGCCATTATCCATTTTTTTTTTTTAGATAATTCATGAGACCGTGAGTATTAAAGACTATTCACCATATGTGTGAAATGGCAGTCTTTCGCAGTCCTCCCCATTTTCCCAAAAGTATTTTTTAGTTTATTTTCGAAAATTATTTCATTGCAGCTACTGCATCTGGTGGATATTGCCTTGGTGATTCACCAGGGTCTGGCTAATGTTTTGATAAGTTAAGTTACTGGGGAAAATATGACAGCATAATCAGCTGTCAGATATTTCTTCTGCATCTGAATAAATCATTTGCTTGTTGATGCCAGATGTATCATGAATTGTCAAGGAGAAAGATGGCTGTTTAATACAAAAGATGGAGCTCTGGGACATACAATATTGTATTAAAATGAGAAGATTATTTTTTTTTCACAACCAGAGTCAAGAGGATATAATAGGATTGTTAGAGCAACAGTGAAATATTGGAAGTTGAAGGTGGCTATAGATTTTTATGAATTTATCATTGTTTTTCAGATTTAAATTTTGGAAATTATCTCTGATGCATCTTGCCAGATAACATAAACATTTTGAAAATCAGAGGTGGCAGAAATATTTTGAGTGGAAATCTTTTACTATGTAATATGAAAATGAATCTTTATAGGGTGATGGTGATTATATTTATGAAATAGGATATTCCATAAAATAAAAAAAAAAAAAAAAAAAAGAGAAAAAGCATCGACTTATGATTTGTTCTCCATTGATTTTTCTTTTCCAAAAAAGGAATGGTTACCAAATTTGAAAATGTCCTTCTTTCTTTTCCTGATTTTTTCCAAATTTATTAATAAGTTGGTAAAATAATTTTAATACATTTCTAATGGTTGTGGAGCTTGTTTATCCACATCTTCATTCCTTTTATTTCCTAGAATTTTACATTTTAACATTGCAAAACTTGTATTATTTTAGAAAAGTTTGCATGACAGAAGGAAAGTGTGTTATTTGTATGAATAGGCTTTCGTATCCATATCTGTAGCAGTAACTGCTTACTTTGGTATATGAAGCATTTTTGATGTACACATTATCTGATACACATAAAGGAGCTGGTAATAACCCAATTAAGTGTTCTCTGTGTGTGTGTGTTTGCTTATAATAATTATTTCATTGCTGAACACTTTTTTTTTCAAATAAGTCCAAATATTTTATATACTTACATAAATATATATTACTTTTTTTTTTTCTCCTTTTTTTCCTACTATTCCCTATAGTGAAAGGGGTTATTATAATCTGATGCCCCAGGGCATGTTTCATCTTAAGTTAAAAACAGGTTATCAGTAAAGCCAGAGGCACACCTTATGTCAGCCCAGTTTTTCAGTGAGCTACAATTACACGTAGAAAATGTGCAGCCACTGAAGTCCACAATTGATAGTTCTGTTCTTTCAGCATAACAGAGTTATCTACAGTAAAAGCAAATACTGCCTTTGAGAGAAATAGAACTTTCTTTAAAGTTTAGTTCAAAGCAGTAAATTCTCACTTCTCACCTGTTTTCACCTTCACAAAGGATAAATGCATCAGCACTTTTTGCTCCATGTAGTGTAAATTTTTAGTAACACATATGTTCAAACAGAAGCTCAACAAAAATACTTGGCCTACTTGGAAGACATTTAACAGTCAATTTTTCTTGTCAAAACACGTAAAGATAAATTAAAAAAAGCATTACAAATGTTCAAATATTTTTAAAATTAATTCAGGGTTTTGATTTGGTTTGGTTTGGTTTGGTTTGGTTTTTTTTTAATCCCTGAATTACCACCCTGAAGGTGGTAAGAACCTGTGTAGATGAGGACATGGTGTAATAAAAAGAAAAGTAGAAACTTGTTTCTAGAATAAATAGTACCACTCCTGGACTGCAACCTCAGCAGTTCCCTGGGTTGTTCGCTGAGACAAGAAACTAAAAAGACAAGAGAGGTTAGAGGTTTAAAAGTTAACAAGATTCCTCCCTGTTGCCTTCTTGACATGTGTAGTTTGGTGAAAGGGAGTCTGCAGCTCCTTACAGTCCCTGAAAGAGAGAAGAATTCACACGCCTTTGCTGGGTCACCCCTCTCTGGGTCTCCTGAAGGAATCACGGGCTCCGAAAAAATTGGCTGCCTCTAGTTCTATGATCTTTCTGCCGCTAGATGTCCCCGTATAATAAACTTTTGAAGGTTTTGGTGTGGAGTACCACGAAACTTTGAGAGGCAGAGCAGCAATAACAGGACGTGCGAAGGTAGTAATAAAATTGCATTGAGCGAACTTGAACATTTTTATATATTTTTTTTTTAAGTAATAATTGTAGTCACTAGAAACACCACTGAAAATTATCCACCCTGCACCAAACATTATTATTCATTGCACAAACGTAAGGTCTGTGGCATGCTATTGACAGTCAGCATCATTTAATTATCTATGTAATGTCTTCTCCCACGAGGATAAAGACGATGCATTGAAATCAGCCTGTAATGCCTGGCTATCCTACTTGTTCATCCAATAAACTTGAAATGCCCTTGGTGATCTGTGTGGAAAGACAGATTTAAAGCAACAACAGCCGCAGCTATTTAAGAAAATCACCACAGTACTAATTTAATTAAAGAAAACATTTGCATATACTGATTTGAATACACAAAAATAATTATTTTTAAAGAAATGGAACAGTACATTTATATTGAAAAGCACCTTTTCTAAGTTACGCTCACTTAAAACCAAAAAAAAAAAAGCCTTCTCCTTTGATAAATCAGGATTTTTTTAAGGATTAGAAATATGTCAAATGTTTGCAAAATAGTTTGGACAGTAGTGCGCTGCAGGGATACTCATGTTTGAGCAGCACTAGAAAGCTGATGTGCAGTAATTATTTTGTTGTCTCCTGGAGGAACTAAACTTGGCAAGAAAATCATTACATAAAACCAAACATTAGATGTCTGCTTGTTGTGGGTAGAATTTTGTTTGTTTTCTTGAAGAAAGTATTTAGGTTTGGCTCTTTCCTTTGGTAAACACTAGAATATTGCTTCAAACAACAGGTTTCCTGTGGATTCCTGCTTCAGTGATCCAGCTTCAGGAAAAGAAAAGGCAGATCACATCCATAGGCAATTTAAAAATATTGCTTCTTTCACTAAAAATTTTATTTGGAAGACAACATATATTAGATCAAGATTTTGGTGTAAGTTTTCTTTAGATTTGCCCGTGCTTGTTGTTATTTCATTGGAGTTGTTTTATTATTTTTTTCCCCCCTCTTTTCTTCTATTTGTATGTTCTGGGTGTGAATTTAGTCAGGGACAATTAAAACTACCATAAACAGCCTTAGCAACAGTTTCTAGCTCTATGGATGTTTACATGAAAGGGACCACTATCCATTGGCAGTTTTGGGATGTGATAGACCATTCTGTCCAACTGGCCTTTGTGCCAGGGAAGCAGCACAGGCAAGGTTGATTTATTAAGACACAGTAAAATTTTATGGACAAACTTATCTCAGAACACTCAAGAGATTTCTTAGGAGTGTGGTAGGGCCAGGAAGCTCATCACATGACCTGAATGTCTTTATTTAAAGCTGTGAAGATTTCTAATCAAACTGTTGCCATTTTTCTGTAATTTCATCTATGAATTAAGGTGCATGTCAACATTTTAAATATCTTGCAATGTTTTGTACTGAAACAGTGGAATAAAACGCTACAAAAAGTTTATGTTTCTTTTCCCAACAGTTTTGTTGTCTGGAAATGCCCCGGGGATCATTTGTGTATTAATCCTATATTAAAGACAGTAAATAAAATAAATAAATTATTCTCATCAGCTCTGGTTAAGATTGGCTGTTAAGACTGCAAAGTTTGAATTATTTTCCATCTCTGGAGGAAATAACTGAAGAGTAAAATAACTATCATTAAGTTCAAATCAACTGAAAGAAACGTCTCTTTTACAGAAATAAATCAGTACTGCTTCTTGATTTTCATGTGGTACACTGTTTCAGTTCAGTCAGTTGTTGCAGATCCTTATTTCAGCCTGTTTGATTAGGGAAGCAGCAAATGATCAAACAATGTTTGCTGTTTCCCCTACTGTGATAAATGGTGCTGTAGATAGCAAACACTCTTCCCTGAAAATGGAATTTGTAAAGGATTCAGTGCATCTGGATTTAGAATAACCCTTCCTCCAGCCCTTTCTTATTTTAAATAGGATTTACAGCATTTAGATTTACCCTGCCATCTTTCACTTTTATTACATACTCTTGGGTGCTTGATCATTGGGTGTTGGCTTTTTCTGGGGATGTTTAGGGTTTTTTTCTTCTTTTTTCCTCTCTGATAAATATGCCTTGTAAACACTCCTCATTTTCCCTTCAGGGCTAGGAAGTCACTAAGAAGATTTCACCAAAGACTTTTTGAGTTTGAATCATGAAACTGTAAAACTAAACCACAGGCTCTCAAATTAGGGAGAACACACTGGTGAAGTATCGCTATATGCCTGTGCCTTTCTTCACTTCTTCCCTAGAGAATCACTAGCAGCAATTGGTGAAGAGTCAGTATATGGCTAGAGAGAACTTGTACAATTCTTCCTGTATAGTGCAAGATGTTTCATGTTTTGTCCAGAGCATGCTTTTTCCACAAATTTTATCTGAAACTCTTGTGGTTAGAAGTAGCTATCACAATTTTCTCATTTGATTTCTTGTTGTAAACTGAACCTTTACAGACAGTGCATGCAAGGCCTTGGTACTAGGCCCAGGTAAGTGAAGCAACTATGAAGGTACATCTACTGTTGCCTTAGAGTTGCAGTGGAAAAAACAAAACAAGGTAATGATTGCTCTAAGGAAAAACTCTGCAGTGAACCTGTGAGAGACATATTGTCCACAGGGAGAAAAAAAATATGGGATTTCTTTTTTTTCCATTAAAAAAATACCTTGTTCAGTTTTATAAGAAATTAATAGTTTTTTTCTGCTAAAGAACACATTACACATGGATCTTCTGTATAGCAACATAGTGCACTGTTGCTAGACTGCCAAGCTGCCTGCTCAGTTTTGTTCTAACGAAAGGTATGCACAAGTATCAACAGTGCTATATTTATAACTAATCCACATAACACTGTTTTTGTCAGGCTTTATTCTAGACACTGCATCCTGTGTGAGCAGCAGGAATTGTGGAAAGATCAAATAAACCCATGACTTTGGGTTAGGATCCCCACTGACATGTGTGTACCATTAACTCAAGGAGTCAAATATGTAACAGCAACAGCGTATTAGGCAGGAGCAGCTATGAGTTAAAAACAGCTGCTTCTTCATTATTCTTTTTCTCAAACAGCAGAAGCCATATTTCAAGAATATATTGAGATTTATACAAGAATATATTTGTCAGGCAATTTTTCCTTACTATTCCTGAAGCATGTAGTACATGGAAATTTTTCTTATTGCTTGTGTCTATATTCTATATATCTTCTAATGGATATTTTTGACTGATTTTAATGTTCTGTTAGATAAAACAGGAAATGTACTGGAGGTCACTGGAGAAATATAAAAGACAACATTTTTTGAAGCAAAATTCTCTCAAGCTTTAAAATTATGTTTAGGTTGAACTCTATATTTGAAATTATTTTAGGTAAATCTCAGAATTAGAAAGATTTTAAGTAAAACCACCAGAGAATTACATTAAGTATCAATTTGCTACTGATGTCAGGTGGACATTCCTGCAGGGGAACATACTAACTGCTCAGTTAACTACAGCAGCACTAAGCAGATCAGGAAGTAAAAGTATATAGATAAGAATGAATTTTATATTGGAAAGGCATAATTATCTACCCCAAATCTGGGCAGTAACTAGGTACTAACATTACTAATTTTGTGAAAGTGCCTGGAGATTTTTAATACTAAAATGATGAAGACATTAATTTCCCATCTCATACAGACTATGTCACTTCCAGCAGCAGAGCACAAGGTGATTGATAAGTACTTGTTAAATAGAAATATCCCCACATGCTGAATCTCCAGTGTTGCTTCCCATAGGTTCCAGAATTACTCTAAGAGACAACCACCTGAACTTCTCTATGGAAGAGAAAGATACTTCTTGGGCTGCTGAATGTCAGATATTTAAGAAAGAAGTTAAAAGGCGTCACAAACAATGCACCTCTCCCTTAACTTCAGTTCTGACTAAAAAGGGAACAAGAAAGTTTAAAATAGCTTTAACGGAGGTCACAGGTCACTATAGCAGTGACCGTAGCAGTAGGAATGGAAGCTTTAGAAAGACTCTCTTGATATTTTAAAACTAAATTCTCTATAGTGACATATTACTATAAAAGAAAGGCTTTAGTAAAGGCATAGCACTATATTGGAAACTGTTGCAGAGAGCAGAAATCCAAACACTAAACCAGGAAAAGGCCTGAAATTAGAAAAAAAGCTTCCCTCTCTTTCATACACTTTGTTCTACAGGGTGACTCGTATTTGGGTTTATTTATAAAAAGAAGCATAAAAAATGGTGAATGTAAGTCTCTTTCTTTGAATATTTCATCTCATCATGAAGTTCCAACCTAGTGGTCTCCCAGAGCTTGAGCAGCTCTTGAGATTATGACTATTATGATGAGCTGTAGTTAGCAAATTTTCTCGTTTTCTTCATTTTCTCCTTCTTATTTAGATACTGTCCTTTATAACAGAATAGAAGCAAGTACACTGAATTTTAGGGGACATCCTGCTAAAGATGACTATATCAGCAATATGCCATACACTTTTTCATGAATTTTTGCACATTGAACATGCACAGAACATGAACATGAAAACAGAGAGCTCAGCTGGGGAATAAACATCTGAAAACAAGATTTTAGTTTTTCTTACCTTTTTTGATAGACAGTGATGGTAAAAGTATTACAAAAAGTTATTACAAAAGTGATTCATGACAGATAATTGCTTGTAAAAATACAGACGTGGGAAGTCAGGAATTTCAGAACTCCCAGGGTTTGATACTCCAGAGAGTTTTACTTTCCAGAATTGGAAACTTCCATGAATATCATGTCAAGAAAGGCCATTCAAGGTCTCTGTGCTTTCCTTGTCAAAGAATATGAATCCCTTGTATTGCTGGCAGGAAATGGGAAGCCCAAAACTTTAGGGTTTTCTTTTCTTGGAATTCCCTGGGCGAATTCAAAGTGTTTCCAAATCCCTCACTCCAAATAGAGTCAGGGATCTTTGCTAATCTTTCTCCCACACACTTACACGCGCATCTCAGTCACATGTTGCTGTTTTGCTTTATTGAGAACTGAGAAAGGGAGATGGAGAGAGAGAGACAATTGATCCGCACTTTAATGGATGATGGGGCAAGGAGGAATGTCTCTTGCCAGTCCTTAACTATCCATATGGCTGCATATCAAAGACATCAAAAAGACACATGCTCTGTATTTTCCAAAGAGCCAATGTGTTTAGGTGTCTTTGGGGGTCACTTTTTAAATACCTCAGTTTCTATTAATCTAGCTCATGTGCTCTCAGTTCTCCTTTTAGGCTGCTTTGTGAACCTGTAAGCCAACAAATGTGGTTATGACTATCTCAGAGCCATTTACTTCTTTACACCACTTACTACTTTCTTATTTGTTTATTTGCAGGGGGAATTTAGGAAGCCTAAACTGAGATTATGCCCTTGATAATGGCAAAATTATGTTCTTGTTTTCCTTAAACCCTCTGTGGCTAAATAAGCAGATATAATTTTAACGAATACTTAGACAAGTCCTGTTTCTTTAATATATTTTTTCTGTCAGATTTTCTTCCTTCCTTTTCAATAGATTATTCAACAATATCTTCATGGTGACAAGAAAATAATGATATATTACACTGGCACGTAATCAGTGTGGTGTTTCTCCAGCAATACATTATATCAAATCATGAGCATAGTAGCATTACAGCAGTATCACTTTGACAATGATTTAAACTAACATATCATCAGGGCTACTGTACATCACTTCAGAGACAGAGTATGTTAATGCATCACCAGATTGATGTTGCTGTAACAAGATGTATTAGCATAATGCAGAGGTGATGTAAGTACAATAGGTAAGCTTTCTACTGCTGCTGTAATATTAAGTATCAGCATAATGCAGGGGTGATGTAAGTATGGCAAGTCCATTTTTCCTCTTAATCATTTTTCCAATTAATTTATCTGTGGAAAGTCCATATGCATTCACTTTACACATGAAGGTCAGCCTGTGCTTCTCTGGTGCTTATAACAAATTTAATTAGGACAATCAAGGCTGATATTTGCATTGCTTAAGTGAATGCAAAAAATTGCTGTTGACTTAGAAACAAGATAAAATTTTACTGGAGAAACACTGTCTTCTCATTATAAGAAGCTCTAACACTGAAAGAAATCTAATTCAGGCAGATTCCTTCTGCTCCTAGTGGTTTTCCTGTATTATTAATGTGTTTATGATTTGGTGCAATAGCAAGCTGACTATCTGAGTTGTCCTGAGTGAGTTGTTTCTCACTAAGAAGTTTTTATTTCATATTGTGTTTTTTTTTTCTTTTTGGTGTTTAAAAACTTGATGTTGTGAATTGTTTATCACTAGTATTAACAAAATACCTAGCACACACAAATTGCAATCTAGGTTCTATAGCCTTCTAAGTAACACTTGATTAGTCTTTAATAAAGACTTAATAACGTGATCCAGCATAGAAAATAAATAAATCTTAGTTTGTATGGTTTTTTGCTCTTTACAGAAGGCAATTATCTTTATTTCAAAGTATTCTTCTAAACTGACCTTAGTAATTTTGCCTGTTAGAGCAGCGAATTTGTTCAAACAGCACTGAGATGGAGAATTTTTAAGTTGAAGCAAGTGTATGACACATACATACAAAAATACCTTTTGGACTCTTACGGAGACAGGACTACAGAAGTAATGCCTCTTCTCAAAGAGATAGTAGGAGAGAGGAACTCAGCAGAGCACTATGGTTCTGCCACCAGTCAAGAAGGAGTTACAGCCAGGGGTTGAGGGGATGGGACTAAAATAAATAAGCCTAAGATAGAGCGGCGAAAAAAGCATCTATTGGCCTAAAAAAGGAGCAGAGTGTTAGAAAGAGGAAGACTGGAAGTTGCAACAGCAATGAGACTAAGAGTATTAATTGGCAGGAGGATGAAAGAAGTGGGTTGATACCAGGTTTTGACCAGCAACCAAAGCAACAAAGGTTTCTACCTCTTCCACAGCTCAGTTGAGACCCCTGAAAAAGCTTGACACCCCTTGATCTCCCCATTGCTCTGGGGTGGAAGCCAGGGGCACTTGACAGGGCAGAAAGGTTCTGTGTTTACTCCTAGCCTGCATACGTTGTTGCTGGCTTGCGCTGGGGAAGTCATGACAACTGTCCTCCTCTCGCAGCCAGTGGCTGAGACCAACAGGGCTCTGAGACTGTTACTTAGCTTGAAATGTAAGGCAGCAACACAGTGTGACAATGTGGTGATTTTGAGTAAAGGTACTAACAAAACTAACCCTCAGCATTTTTAAAGGATAAATAAGGATGGCTGGATAATTTCCAAGCCACAAATAATTTTTTTTCAAATCATTCAAATCTGCATCAAAACTTCTGTAGTTCACTACATCCCACGACATTTGCAGAAAATAATCTAGTTCCTTTGTAACTCCTTTATGAATAAGATTTAATGCTTGATATTTATAAAAGAGCTTAAGTAATTTAAAATCATTTGTATAGCACAAGGTAACGGAGATACTCTGGAAAGTTGTGGTACTTCTACAAGGCAGGGGACAGTGTTGAATAGAGCCGTACCTTTGTTCCTAACTTATACAATTTCATTCTGAATTAAAAAATCCTACTACACAACCACACTCAGAGTTCTCCTTTTCACATTTTAGATCTTGCACTGCATCAATGCATCAGTAGAATCCTGTTGCCTACTGTCATGAGTGTTTAAATTAGAAGCATTAGGTGCACCAGTCCATGCTCAGTTATCAATAGTTATTCACAAAAATCTAGAGATGGGTTTGTGTGAGTTAGGTACCTTTGAAAAGGTTATTCTGAGAGTTCTCTTTATGGAAATCATAGCAGCAAGTTTTAGTTGGATATATTTGAAATACCAGCAGACATGTTTGAGATAGTTTTCCAAGGTTCACAAGGAATTTGCTGAATAAGGAAGAGTTCTCTGTGTACTCTTGCTTCACTGGCAAGATAAAAGTCCCTTGTACCTTTTGTCTCCTCTGCTTTGAGATTTAATATGTTAGAACAGATTCAGTGGAAAGGAATTACAGAGCAAAGGCTGGTAGGGCAGAGGTGCCTGATAAATGTGATTTATACCAGGCCTCTGTGACTCAGCACATCAGCTTGTTACATGATAAATATTACACATGTAGCCCAGTACATTCACCCTCCTATAGCTGTTCAGAAAACAAATTTTAGAGCAACTTTTCAACAGGCTGGTAGCAGGTCTGCACTAGAAATCAGTTCCCAAGAAGCCATTTGCATTCCAAGTTACTGAGCAGCAGGGCAATTCTCAGCCACCCCGTAAAAGGAGGGATTCAAAGCAAGTGATTTAATGTTAACGATAAGAGGTTTTCTTGTGGCTAAGCAGCTCCATGAGTGTTGTGTCACCTACCTCACTGCCCTCAAATGATTTAAACAAGGCTTCTCTGTCTGGTCCATAACCAAGCAGGCCTGCTTGTAATTTGACATGCTAAATGGTTATGTTCAGCCTTCTGGTTTTGCTGCATGAAAGCAAAGTGCCAGATTGAGCATTTTACTTCTTGCTCACCCAGTCTTCTCTCCAGGCTCTGACCAGACTTGACTCAAATGCCTGGCTTCTGTGACTATGACAGTGAGATGACAGTAGCATTTATATCTGAAAACCAGGGGTGCCAATCTGAGCTCATGGGGGACTGTATGTGCATGCAAAATTCATCACTACTTTTTTCTCTTTTGCTGTAACACTACAAGTGTTTAAAAACTAATGAAACAACCTTTTATTTCTTGCTGATACAGGAAGATGATGAAGCATTAAGTATTGACTTTCTATTCTTTCCTGCATGGACCGTGACAAAAACTAGAATAACCATTAAATTCTAATAGAGGTTAGCAGCACCCAAGTCAGATGATAGGTCTGAGCAGCCTTTGTCTAAACATGGTCTCTATTAGTGAATGTTTGTTTCCCTCACTCGAGTTGTTCGGAGCTGGCACTCATAGTTTCTCAGAGCATAAAGGCTCAGGAAGACTTCTATTGCAATCTGACAGAGACTATATTCTCCTCTAACAGAAAGAGAGCAGATGGTGTTAGGATAAGAGCAAGTATTACACAGTTGCCTGTTGTATTAGGCATCAAACCCTGGTGATTAGAAGCTGCCTGGAGAAGGGCAGTATCTCAGCTTTCTTAAGGAAAGACAAAAATTTTAATCAACATTATTATAAAAAAGCTTTATAGTTTATCCTAAGATTGGCAAATGAGTAGCTGTTTTAAATCAAATAACATTCAGAAAACTGACCATTCATTCCTGCCACCACCCCACCAGCAGCAGACTAAGCATGTGGATCACACACAGAGTCACCTCACTCCTAATCTGTAGTCCACTCCTCTTGTGTGTCACTCCCACAATGACCCCTGGACACCCTAATGCCACCTAGTCAGAGACATTTCAGAATAAATATTCTCTCTTCAAAGACATAATGAGGGATAAAGAAGATCTTTATCTATTTGGCTCTTAGTCTAACATATACATGTACATGACGCCAACCTTGTGTGAAATAAAAGTAACGGTGAAGTGGTGATATAGGTGTCTGTGACATTTCACTTTCTATGCTGTTCTAAGTATGCCTGTATTAGATAATGTTGTACCTTGTGATTGTACAATAATTTCAAATTTGGGTCTTGAAAGGGTTTTTTTTTTTTTT